>JBBPBX010032855.1:0-33622 GCA_038048925.1 Garcialebias charrua
AAAGTAACCTGGTTCACTTTATGGATCTGGGTCAGTCTAATGAGTCACTAAAGTAACCCGGTTCACTTTATGGATCTGGGTCAGTCTAATGAGTCACTAAAGTAACCTGGTTCACTTTATGGATCTGGGTCAGTCTAATGAGTCACTAAAGTAACCCGGTTCACTTTATGGATCTGGGTCAGTCTAATGAGTCACTAAAGTAACCCGGTTCACTTTATGGATCTGGGTCAGTCTAATGAGTCACTAAAGTAACCTGGTTCACTTTATGGATCTGGGTCAGTCTAATGAGTCACTAAAGTAACCCGGTTCACTTTATGGATCTGGGTCAGTCTAATGAGTCACTAAAGTAACCCGGTTCACTTTATGGATCTGGGTCAGTCTAATGAGTCACTAAAGTAACCCGGTTCACTTTATGGATCTGGGTCAGTCTAATGAGTCACTAAAGTAACCCGGTTCACTTTATGGATCTGGGTCAGTCTAATGAGTCACTAAAGTAACCCGGTTCACTTTATGGATCTGGGTCAGTCTAATGAGTCACTAAAGTAACCCGGTTCACTTTATGGATCTGGGTCAGTCTAATGAGTCACTAAAGTAACCCGGTTCACTTTATGGATCTGGGTCAATCTAATGAGTCACTAAAGTAACCCGGTTCACTTTATGGATCTGGGTCAATCAGTACCAGGTTCACTTTATGGATCTGGGTCAGTCTAATGAGTCACTAAAGTAACCCGGTTCACTTTATGGATCTGGGTCAGTCTAATGAGTCACTAAAGTAACCCGGTTCACTTTATGGATCTGGGTCAGTCTAATGAGTCACTAAAGTAACCCGGTTCACTTTATGGATCTGGGTCAGTCTAATGAGTCACTAAAGTAACCCGGTTCACTTTATGGATCTGGGTCAATCTAATGAGTCACTAAAGTAACCCGGTTCACTTTATGGATCTGGGTCAGTCTAATGAGTCACTAAAGTAACCCGGTTCACTTTATGGATCTGGGTCAGTCTAATGAGTCACTAAAGTAACCCGGTTCACTTTATGGATCTGGGTCAGTCTAATGAGTCACTAAAGTAACCCGGTTCACTTTATGGATCTGGGTCAGTCTAATGAGTCACTAAAGTAACCCGGTTCACTTTATGGATCTGGGTCAGTCTAATGAGTCACTAAAGTAACCCGGTTCACTTTATGGATCTGGGTCAGTCTAATGAGTCACTAAAGTAACCCGGTTCACTTTATGGATCTGGGTCAGTCTAATGAGTCACTAAAGTAACCCGGTTCACTTTATGGATCTGGGTCAGTCTAATGAGTCACTAAAGTAACCCGGTTCACTTTATGGATCTGGGTCTAATGAGTCACTAAAGTAACCCGGTTCACTTTATGGATCTGGGTCAGTCTAATGAGTAACTAAAGTAACCGGTTCACTTTATGGATCTGGGTCAGTCTAATGAGTCACTAAAGTAACCAGGTTCACTTTATGGATCTGGGTCAGTCTAATGAGTCACTAATGCCTCTTATCAACAGGTCCTGTTCGCGCTCGTTCGGGCTCGTTCGTAACTAGTTAACAACTAGTTATGGGGTGTACCCACAGGGTCCTGTTCACGTGAAACCGGTCCTATTTTGGTGCCTGCCTCACTGAGGTACAAAGGTCTGGTTCTTGTTGGGTCCAGTTATGACATCAGCACAGTGTGGTCACTGATTGGTCAGGGGGCGTACTCCTAGGTCGGAGGGCGGAGATTCAGTCTTCTCCAGTAGGTGGCGGTATGTTGTTTGCAATCCGCCAAGAAGAAGAAGAAGATTCAGTCTTCCAGGAAGTGCAAATTGCCATCCCGCCAAACTCTAGAACAACAAGTTGGAGGAGCACATTTTTGAGAATTAACACAGGCTAATAATTATGTCACAACCGTGGTCAAACGCGGAGGTTCAGGCTTTTCTGTATTTGCTGGCCGATGAAAATATTCAGAGGGAGCTGGATGGAGTGACGTGCAATGAAAAGATTTTTCAAGAGGTGTCTGCGCAGGTGAGTGTTTTCTAACTTTAAGCATATTTCCAGTGAGTCATGCAACTGTTTCTTAGCTTTTTTGGACTGCGGAAAGACCGTTTCAGAGACTGACTTCAGGCAACAGCCGAGAGGCTTTTAGGAAAAAAAAAAAAAAAGATGGCGGAACGGCTCGTTTCTCTGAAATATAACAAGAAAATCACATAAACAATATTTGTTAGCTCGAAATTGTAGCAGAGGAGGTGTGTCTGAGTCTATCATTTGCTTAATAAATGCACTTTAATGGTCTAATTCGCCGAGTTGGCAGCTGTTTTCAAGGTTCGAAGCAGAGCAGAATGTGGTATGGCAGGCCGTTTGAGTCGATAATAGCGAGTGAAGATTCTCAGTCATCCAGGACATGGTAAATTCTAAAAAGTGCAAGGAAGGAAAAAAATAGTCTAAAGCATAGTATAATAAATAAAGTCCAGTTGTTTTTGTCTTGAACTTTTTTGAATTTATCATTATAGCCACGTTTTCATATTACGTGATACAACCGCCAACTTCATGCCATACATGTTACTTCTGTTTTTGTTTTTGGTTTGATTTGGTTCAGTCAGAATAAATGGAAACGGTCATATCTCAGTCCAAAAATGGTTTATAAATATGGGGAAAAATCCATAAATTTGTCACTTAGGCCTATAGGCCTGTATTAATGTGTAATGTGATTTATTTCAGGTTAATCAGTCAGTTCCTGTGTAAAGATCCTCTAGCCGTGGGTGTCCTTGGAGAAGGATGGGACAAGTCACTGCACTGTAAAGCAAGTATGTCATGACACAAACACTCCAAACTTTGAAAATTACAGATAAAAGCAAAGGACAATGATGTTTAGAGGAGATTATAACAATAATTTTGTGTTGTTTGCCAGATGGGGCAGTGAAAACAGCCAGCCAGACATATGAAGCCATCGCTGAACTGCTGCATCAGGATCTGATCTTGTGACTCCAGACTACACATCAACTGCAGCCGAACAGACCTCAGAGCTTCTCCTGATGCTCTGCTCTCCTGCACCTTGTCCACATTGTGCCAAAGATGTCCTCGGTGCCTCAGTAAAAAAAAACAGTCCTGCATTGACAACACAAACAGGTCCTATGAACTCAGCAGATGTCATACAAGCTCAGTTTGTGACGGAGCAGGGGTACTGTGACTTCATGGTGTTTTTCATTCAACCTTTATTTAGTCAGGTAAATCTCATTGAGCCTCGTGGACTCTTTTACAAAAGCGACCTGCTACAAACTAAAGAACTTTAGTTCTGGGTCAGATGACTTTATTCACAGAGGATTGTGAGTTCTTTACAGAAGCTGTGAAAAATGTAGAAATGTTCTACAGGTCAGCATTTTTACCTGAGCTATTGGCCAAATTTTACTTTTAATTATTGTTACATGTTTTGGAACAACAGGTTAAGATTCCAGTGATGATATTTTAAGTTCATATTTCATACATAACTGCAGATTTAGTAATATGTTTTTCTGTTTCTACAAATAACACCAATCTTTCATTTTTTAAAACTGTTACAATTTTATTGACATGTAACATTTACAGTATTTAAATAAAGTTGCTTTGATATTTTGATTGGAATTGATTGATTACATATTGTTAAGTTTATATTACAAATGTTTTAGTTTGGAACACACTTGTTGATCAACTGGGACAATGGAGCGGCGCAGATTTTTTAGGATGCATGCCACTTTCAGTTTTGTCCAAAGTAGTGTACTCCACCATCATCAATGTGTGTATATATAAATATATATGTATATATATATATATGTATATATGTGTATATGTATGTACTGTATATATAAATATATATGTATGTATATATATGTATATATTTATATATATATGTATATATATGTATATATGTGTATATGTATGTACTGTATATATAAATATATATGTATGTACAGTATATATTATGTATGTATGTGTACATATATGTGTATATATACACACATGTATGTATATATATAAACACGTGTGTGTGTATATATATATATACTCACGCATATGTTTGTATGTGTACACATGTATGTATATACAATATATATACATATATGTGTATATATACACACACACATACATATATATATATATATATATATATATATATATATACTATATATATATATATATATATATATATATATATATATATATATATATATATATACTGTATATGAACATTTGTCTGTGGCTGAAAAAGCCACAGACAAAGCAGAATGTTCAAAAAAGAAACAAGCTCATCCACTTTGGTTGTGTGTTCTTTTCCAGCTCTTCTTCTAATGTGTGTGTTAGTGGTTAATAAAGAGCTTAATGTATCACTAGCGCCACCAGCTGGTTAGAAGCGTTGATATTAATGATCCACCCACTGCAGGAGAATTACCCGCCCACTGCAGGAGAACTTCACGCCCACTAAAGCAAGTACCCCTCGCTGCAGCCTGCAGGACGGGGCGGGGTCGTGCCCGAGGGCCGAGCCATACCATATATGGAAGTAGCGCCATTGCACTCCGGAAATAAAGGGGGCGCCATTTCCTATACCAGCCTTTTAGAAAATACAGTTAAAAAAACGCACAGAAATGAACAATCCATCAGTAAATACACTAACAACACAAGAAAACTTATAATTATTGAAACTGACTACTGATTTATTAATTTTTAGGCTTTGTTCTATGGATTAAGCACTTCTTATTAGTTATTTCATTTAAAAAAATGTTGAAAAAATGAGTGATCTTTACAAATCGGCATATGGACAGAAAATTATTCAAATATATAATTGATAAATGACATGGTATAAATGACATGGTATGTTATTTATGAAATACAGTAGCCTAGGCTGTATACTGTACTATGTTGGATCTCTTTCTTTCTTGGATCACAAAACACAGTAGCCTGGTATCAATCTTAAATTTCTTTTGCAAATGTCATAACAAGGGTAAACTTAATTCAAGTTTGAAATTACACTCTTTTGTAAGACTCGAAAAGAAGGTCATATTATCCAACTGATTGTTTTCTTCTCAGTGTTGAAGGAAAGTCAGAGTTACTGTTATGAATTGGTCATTAAAGTGCTGAATGTTATCATGATCAACAATTAGTTGTGTGTTGTATGTGTTCAGGTATGTATCTACCTACATGAAATCATCAATTCAATCAGAAATAACCACACTAAAAACTATATTACTATTTACCTAATAAAAGACTACACAATGTGTAGTGTCTTTAAAAGTCAATAGTAAACAACCCCAAGACATTTCTTCACTACCATAAATAGAACCATTCTACTTTATGAAATATTTTTTTTAAATCAGGATCTGTTGTTCTCAGGCAGGTTTGAATGTGGTGAGAAAATTTATAAATAACTTTCCAGTAGGCTATTACAGAACCCTTTTACCAAATTCTGATATCAGCAGTCGATATTCACCTCTCATGTCGTTTCAGTACAGATCTTATGAGGAAAATTAGCTATGCCAGAAACTGTTTTTAAATAAACTCTTACCATTTGAATATCAGAATCAGGTTTATTGGCCAAGTATGTTGACACACACAAGGAATTTGTTTCTGGCTGTTCGTGTCTCTCTAGAAAGTGTCTCTCTAAAAATGCTAAAAACTATACAAAAAAAAAACGTACAAATAATACACAAAATACATAAGGATTCACATCACATGGGGGTTGTGAATGGGTTGGGGGTCACGCTGATGGATGTCTGATGATCAGCTGTTGATGATGGTGATGGCCTGGGGGAAGAAACTGTTCTTGTGTCTGACAGTCTTAGTGGACAGAGATCTGTAGCGTCTGCCAGACGGGAGAAGTTGGAACATGTTGTGACCCGGGTGTGTGGAGTCTGTGGTGATTTTTCCAGCCCGTTTCCTGGTTCTTGCGTGGTACAAGTCCTGAATGGAGGGCAGTGAAGCCCCAATGACTTTCTCAGCTGTCCTCACTGTTCGCTGCAGCCTGTTCCTGTCCTGCCTTGTGGCTGCTCCAAACCAGACTGTGATGGATGTACACAGGATGGACTCAATGACTGCAGTGTAGAACTGGATCAGCAGCTCCTGAGGCAGGTCCAGCTTCCTCAACTGGCGTAGGAAGTACAGTCTCTGCTGGGCCTTTTTGAGGATGGAGGTGATGTTGTGCTCCCACTTCAGGTCATGTGAGATGGTGGTTCCCAGGAACCTGAAGGACTCTACCGTAGACACGGGGCTGTTGAAGATTTTGAGGGGCAGCAGTTCTGGGGGGTGTCTCCTGAAGTCCACTCTCATCTCTACTGTCTTCAGTGTGTTCAGCTCCAGTTTGTTCAGGCTGCACCAGGACATCAGTCGTTCCACCTCCTGTCGGTACGCAGACTCGTCGTCATCACTGATAAGTCCAATGACTGTAGTGTCATCTGCGAACTTCAGGAGTTTAACAGACGGGTCATTAGAGGTGCAGTCATTGGTGTATAGAGAGAAGAGCAGTGGAGAGAGCACACAACCCTGAGGGGCACCAATGCTGATGGACTGTGAGGAGGACATGATTTTCCCCAACTGCACCTGCTGCGTCCTACCTGTTAGGAAGCTGGTGATCCACTGACACATGGCAGGAGAAACAGTGAGCTGGGAGAGTTTGGTGGAGAGAATGTCTGGGACAATAGTGTTAAATGCTGAACTAAAATCAAGAAACAGGATTCTTGCATAAGTCCCCGGGTGGTCTAGATGTTGCAGGATGAAATGCAGTCCCATGTTGACTGCATCATCCACTGACACAAATATGATGGCAGATTACCATTCATTGGATCAAAATTGATCATATCTAAACACACATGCAATCTTTAATAATTCCTATTAAAACCAATGACATAGTCTAGAGGTCCAGAATTTTATTCGACAATGTAGACAGATAAATGGACCATCTGCTGAAATGGTGGGCTTGTCATTTCTTCGCCAGAGACTGTCCATGCTGAGAAAGCTCTCCAGAGGTCAATGAATAGTTCATCAATAATGAACTGTACAGACAGCGGCAACGCTGTTAAAGCTGAATGTGGTAACACAAGGTCAGAACATCACTGAAACTCAGTTTTATATCGACAACCACTGCTTTTTATTTCATTGATGAAGAAGAGTTGTTTTATCATGACCTCTCAACCCCACTGGTCATGATTCCTCCTGAACTGAACACTGTTCTGAAAAAGCTTTCTCAGAGTCAAGTTATATAACTTCCATTAATATGTCCTTGTTCTGCAGATAATGCTGACATAACTGGTTAATGTTTCTTTGAATCATCTAAAAAACAAAAGTCATAAATACCCTGATGCATGCTCAATAATCCAGGTAGAAAAATCTAAAAAAGCTAAGTCTGGTCCTCTGGACATTCAAAAAACAAAAAAACAAAACAAAGCAAAAAATTGTAGAAACGTTTCGTCTTTCGTCCGAAAGACTTCCTCAGTCTGAGGTGCTGGGTTCAGCTCAGTCTTATAAATAGCACCCTCTCACAGTGTTACACAACCAGTTGGCTGATGACAGCCTGAAACCAGCTGCTCACATGATCAAGGAGGACCATCAGCCTAACAATGGATCGTTAGCACCCTGATGGTTGTTTGCTATTCACAGAGGGCTGAGTGATACCAGCAATCACAGCATTGTAGGAGGGGGACAGTTGAACTCGGAGGCCTCCACCCCTGTTTAATGATGGGCGGTTTCTTTTCACAAAGATGGCCTCCTTTACTCCTCTCTCAAACCATCGTTCCTCTCTATCAAGGATGTGAACATCTTCATCCCTGAAAGAGTGACCGCTGGCCTGGAGATGAGTGTAGACTGCAGAGTCCTGACCTGATGATGTTGATCTTCTGTGCTGGGCCATCCTTTTGGCCAGTGGCTGTTTAGTTTCCCCGATATAAGACTGATCACAGCCCTCCTGACACTGAACAGCATACACAATGTTACTCTGTTTTTGCCGGGGGACTGGATCTTTGGGATGAACCAGTTTTTGCCGTAATGTATTTTGAGGTTTAAAAGCCACTGGGACGTTGTGTTTAGAAAATAAACGTCTCAATGTCTCACAATTTTTTGCTTTGTTTTGTTTTTTTTGTTTTTTGAATGTCCAGAGGACCAGACTTAGCTTTTTTATCCATCCATCCATCCATCCATCCATCTTCTTCCGCTTATCCGGGGTCGGGTCGCGGGGGTAGCAGCCTAAGTAGGGAGGCCCAGACTTCCCTCTCCCCAGCCACTTGGAGCAGCTCCTCCGGGGGAATCCCAAGGCGTTCCCAGGCCAGCCGAGAAACATAGTCCCTCCAGCGCGTCCTGGGTCTTCCTCTGGGTCTCCTCCCGGTGGGACGTGCCCGGAACACCTCACCAGGGAGGCGTCCAGGAGGCATCCTAACCAGATGCCCGAGCCACCTCAACTGGCTCCTCTCGATGTGGAGAAGCAGCGGCTCTACTCCGAGTCCCTCCCGGATGACTGAGCTTCTCACCCTATCTCTAAGGGAGAGTCCAGCCACCCTGCGGAGAAAACTCATTTCAGCCGCTTGTATCCGAGATCTTGTTCTTTCGGTCATAACCCAAAGCTCATGACCATAGATGAGGGTGGGAACGTAGATCGATCGGTAAATTGAGAGCTTTGCCTTTTGACTCAGCTCTCTCTTCACCACGACAGACCGGTACAGCGCCCGCTTCACTGCGGACGCTGCACCTATCCGCCTATCGATCTCACGCTCCAGTTTTCCCTCATTCGTGAACAAGATCCCGAGATACTTAAACTCCTCCACTTGGGGCAGGACCTCCTCCCCGACCCGGAGAGGGCATGCTACCCTTTTCCGGCTCAAGACCATGGCCTAAAAAACAAAAGTCATAAAATTTTTGTGACATGATTTTCCTTTGTAAATGTATTGTATATTATGCAACCTGAATATTTATCTGAGCCGTCATTCATTTTAACCTCCAGTGTACTGTAGGAAAAATGCGTTGTTCAAAATGGTATGTCCGAATAAACTGGAATCAGCTGGATTTCTTCTTTTGAACTTTATTTTCAATCTTCTGACTCCAATCAGGTTCATCCAGCACTCAGCAGCACAGGCCTCAGTAAGATCTTGGGCTGAATCAAAGCTGCTCTGAGCAGAGACTCTGCCAAACACTGACAACTTCTTTCTACTATAATAATGAATTGACCTTATAATGTACATCTCTTCCTGGTTACACCCGTGGAGGTGTTACCCTTTATGTGTAGTGTGTGAATGTCTGTAAGTGCAAAGTGCTTTGTGGTCCGGAGGGACTTGATAAAGCTCTGTATAAGTTCAGTCCATTTACCATTTTACAGCAGACGTCAGAACGTAAATCATTTTGTTTAGGTTAAAGAAAGAACACATGATAAGACACACACCAACTCTGTCTGTTTTAACCTTAGGCTGAAATGATCAGAAAGTATAAGATACAATACTGAATCTAATATTCAATTAGATATTTCCTTTAGTACACTGTTTATTGTCAAACTGTTTTATTTCACTCATGGAGCAGATAAAAATAATGCAGCATATGTGTGTGTGTTGAAGCCATTGTATTGAACATGTGAAAATATCTTCACTCCAAAAGATTGCTTTTGCTATAAGCAGCAGTGACCCTGACATATAATTTTTGGATATTTTTGACTACTCCCAATTGAATGCAAATAAGACTGGAAGAAGTCAGTTCTGCTTTATATATGTATACATTTGTAAATAAATTTACTATAACGAAAAAGCTGGTGTGTTTGAGTATTCAATGCTTATGTGAATATATTCAGTAAACTATCAGTGAACAGCAAGTATGTAATGCAGAGCATCACCTTTTCTGGTTGTCCTCCATTTCAAATTAAAATACAAATATTTCTTAGTGAATGTGATCATATGGAAGACATGCTGCCAGTACACATCTACAATGAGGAATTTTTCAACCAAAAATTTGTAGTGGCATGGCAGTTTTAATTTTGACACAGAAGAATGATTTACAATCTTTACAAAGTTGCTATGACTTTTTAAACCTGAAATAAAAACAATGTACAACAAAACATAAGAGACAATTTATTTGAGACCATTTGATTTTAAATGTTGTATTCCAACAAAATTGTTTTCCTTTAGCATGTCAGCAAAAATTTGTAACAAGCCATTTACAAAACTTAACTATAAATTTATTTGAATTGAAAGTACAAGACTCCATGTGTGATCTTTTATAACAGCGGTACATTGATTTTACATTTAGGCCTACACTTTTTCTTACCATTTTGGATTTCCACATTCAGCTTGTGATTTGTTTTTTTGATTAAAAACAAGCTTCCTTCTATAATTTAGTGTGTGTGTATTTTATATGTATATACACACACACGACAATATTTATATGAAATACTCTGTTATCTACTTGTCATACATGTACATTGACAGCTCTGACAAGATGTCATAATACTGTACTTGTACCTCTGTTACATACTTCTGAAAGTGGGCATATTGCCTTCATTTATATAGCCTACATCAATGGTTAACACATAGTAACTCTGAATGTATACAAATAAAAATATAACTGCTATGGAAAATATCCTATAATTTCAATTTTTTACTTAAGTGTGGAAATGATGCTATGCGAAAGAAAAGTAAGTAGAGTAGGTCAACAGAGCAATAGCAAATGGGAAATTGTAAATGTATACAATGTTTAAACACATTCAGTTAAGTCAAAGTCAACTTTATTGTCAGAACTCCAATATGTACAGGACATACACAGGATTGAAATTGCATTTCTCTCAGTCCCTCAGTGCAACAGTAACCATTTCAACACTAAACACTAAACAATTAATAAACAAGCATAAAATGAAATAACAAAAGTCTAGTACTGTCCTGAGTTTTTTTGCATAGTAGTTTTTCATAGTAGTATAAAAGTATAAAAAGTTTCACCAACACCAAAACACCAACATTTAATAAACATAATCATAATATGAAATAGAGTGTAATACTGTCCCGAAGTATAAAGTATAAAAAGTATTTCTATAAAACAAATGAAGGTTCTGGCATTTGACATTTGTAAAGAGTGACATAGCAGCATGTGGGGTTAATGTACACAGTATATGTATGAGGTAGTTGATATTTGTATAGAGACAAAGTGGCATTACACAATAAGGCTAATAAAAAGAATATATACTGTATATCAGCAGTAGTGTAGATATAAAAAGTCTAGATGTAAACAGTAGTAATAAATGTAAACAGTAGTATTAAATGTCAACAGTGAATGTAAACAGTAGTATGACTATAGGCAGTAATGTAATACAACCATTAGTGCAAATATAAGAATTAGTGCAAACTGAATGAGCACATGACCGTGAGTTGAGTGATTGACCCGTATTGATGACACAGAGTCCAGTGTTAAAAACTTTGTGTTGTGTGGTAATGTGTGAACGTTTTTTTGTGATTAAGGCAGTACAAGTGGGAGGAAGGGCAGAGCAGGCAGAGTGTTAAGCATCCTGACTGCCTGATGAACAGAGCTGTCTCAGTCTGCTGGTTCGAGCCTGGACCGAACCAAAGACATTTCATAACTGACAGTCCAGGCAGTGGCCAGCTTTACCGTCAGAGTAGTAGCGGAGGTACCCCCCTCGTCTTCCATTTCCTGTGTAGCCCACACAGTCTTTGTACACTCTCTGGCAGGAAGAACATGTTATCACAGCAAAGGGTTTTCTGTGTTCTGCCCTGTAAGATGCTGAGAATTTACTCCAGTTGACCTCCCCTGTAAATGATAATTTTAATGTAGGTAAAATGTAATTTCATGTTTTAAGTGAAAACAAGTAAAAACATCATTACCATCCAGCCATGCAAAGTGGGCCTTCTTCCTGAAAACTGGATCAGACACAATAGATCGAAACCGCTTGCAGGTCAATGCCAAAGTGAGGTAAGCAACATCTCCCTCTGTTAGGACCACCTCTTGGAGCACAGCCTCAAGTACATGCAAAGGCATCTGAAAAACACCCCAATTGTGCATTGTAAGAACATCAAAGAATGAACAACTATATGTATAAGAATTCATCTTACCTGTAAAATTGGTGGCATTTGTTGCACCTGCAAAGTGAAGACCACAAAAAACAACACACACACACACACACACACACACACACCTGAAATTCACAAGTACAAGTGACAATTCTTAATTATGGATGGTGTGACCAACCTCAAGATCTGGCTGGGTTGTTCGTGCATAGGTGTGGTCATCAGCACAATGACTCTGGCAAAATACATATTTATACATAGTTTCTTAAAACCTAAAATAAAGACCAGTACCTAATTGATTCAATCCTTGATTGTTGGATCATGATTTTCTTTCAAACAAAAAACTTAGTGCAACTGTGCATGGCAAATACACTTACTAACAATTACATTTTTCAAAACTATATCTTACCTTACATTTTCTCCTGGCTTCAACCATTTCATCATTTCTCTTCCTCTTTCTCTCTCTTCGTAGCCGTTCCCCAGATCTTTCAAAATCACAAATGAAGTCTTTACAGAAATACTACCATTCATGTAATGCCACATAGAGAGGCCAATTATTGTCCTTACTTCACAGGGAAGTTTGTCAAGATAAGTATGCACCACCACCTCCGTATAGTCATCATATCCATCTGCAGATATTACAGGTCAAAGTTTTGTGACATAACATCAAACCATGAAGCACTCAATCCTGTGTGTGCCCTTACCTCAGTGAAATCAAAAGGTGCTCCCATCACAAAGTACAGTGCATACTGTTAAGAAAAATGTGATTACTTGTATACAACCCACAAAACAATACGGATATGCTGAGTGGAAGCAACTTACCATCACTACAAACATTCCACAGTTGTTGGACAGTCCTTGTTTCGGCAATCCCTGTGGAATTTAAATGAAAAACTGTTTATTACTATAACCAACAAGAAAATACACATAACTATCAATTCATGTACCTCAAGGACAAATGCTTATTTTCCCTAACATCCCTGCCCCTACAAACATCTCACCTTGACATCATTGGCAACAAATTCTGTCCATGGTCCAGAAGCCAGATGAAGACAGACCCCTCTGATGTGGAATAATGCAAAGTTTTCAATGTATTAATAGCCAATGTTAATAACTGAAAAAAAAAAATGAATAAATAACCGAACAATAAAAGAATGATGTGAGACAGAACATGATGGCTCAGCTTTAACCCATTCCATGTGAAAAGTAAGATGCATAACAAATTTTGATATTTTGGGCGAATAAGTGTTACCCACAAAGCTCAAAGCTAGCTCCCTGTTGTGCACTGAATTCAGCTGTAAACAATGCATTTCATATCTTATTGTTAAAACATGTGTTTTATGGAATACAGATTAAAGACATATGGTTAAAAAATATATAACAATAAAAATAGTAATAATAGATGAAATGTGTCTCTGCACGACTGTTGCAATACTTTGTTATTGGTGACATTGTAACTAATTATATTTGCCTGTTATAACTTGCTGTCAGACACTTACCAGAGGCACCCCAGACTTTTTCAAAGACTTTGTTGTAGGTAGCTCTGGAAGATATTTTGTCACGCAGACGAAGCACAAGGTCCATCTTTGAACCTCTGTTGTCAATACCACATTGCTTGCACAGCTTCTTGATCTCAGGTAGCTTTCAAAAAACAGAAAATGTGTATTAATGTGTTAAGTAACCTGCTCAAACACGAACACAATTCTGTATGTGAACATACCTTTAGATTGAGAACCTCGTCCGCAAGCCGCTCTTCTGTGAGATACTGTTCTACATCACTGCTCCAGTCAGGCACATGGATTTTTTCAGTCTCTGTGTTTAACAAAATGTCAGATTGTCTTGTCTGTGGACCAATCCAGGGGGACCAGTTGTGGTATGTAGGTTTTACAACAAAAGGATTCTTGCAGCCAGCTGAAACAATGAAGACACACAAAAGTTTCTTTAAGGCATTTCTTCCACATTGCTGGACACACTGGAGACTTAATTGTTTGTTGTACAGAATGTTTACAAAGCTTAACCTTAAATAGGCACATACTTACGTGGATAAAACCCACGACTAATAACTTCCATGGTGAGAGAGTCCCAAAAGGATTTAGCGTTCACTTCTCCATTGTAGTTTTTAGGTGGGTTTGGTATTTCACTAACTTCAGAAATGTAACAAATAAAGTATTAGATATTTTTGTAAATTTTCATTTCAGATGACTTGAACATTTTCTATAACAGTATAAGCATCACTACAGATCTGAAAGCTAAATACTTACCAGGCATGCTGAAAACACCTTTCTTATGGAGGTCCATGACTACTACTGCTGGATGATAACCACATAAAACACATGCGTAAAGGTAGTCATGATCAGTCAGACCCTCAAATGATAGATATGCGTGCAGGACCCGCTCCTTGTTAGGAAAGCTCTCCCGTTCGGTGTATTCTATCATTTCAATGATACGGCTTACAGCAGTGTGAGTCTACAGAAATAAAAGGAGCAAAATTGCACAATCACAGTTAGACATACCAAACATGAAAAATTCTAAACTTTGCATTTGTTATAATTTTATAAACATGAACTTTAAATTTTACACAACAAATTAAAAACAAGAACTAACCTGCAGTGCATTTCTCAGTGAAAGGCACAAATGTACTGACAGTAGCATATGATCATCAAAATTGTGGATGCCATCTTGCCAGTCTTGATATCGATACACCATGTTACAGTTAGGACAGGTCTTCCTGTATGTTGATATGCCTAAAAGGGAATACAAATAAATAATAATCTAATAAACACCTAAAGTTGATACAATGCAAGTCACAATTATTAATTTTACTTGTAATCACACCATAACTTCCAAACCTGTAACTACACCAGATGAAGTCAATATCTTTGCTGTTGCAGATACCAGCTGTGGATCACTTAGAGTGGTGTGTTGTTCACATTCTGTGCATTCCGTCTCAGATGGAATGAGATGTGTGGGGAACCCATTGAGAGACTTGGCATCTCTGCTGCTGATGATAAGTGTTTCAGGAAGATCAGCGGGTATTTTCTTGTGTGACATCAAATACTTGATCATCCTCTCAGTTGCTGGATCAGTGATTGATGCACTTTCCTCATCACAGTTCAAAGGAGCAGCACCACACATAACATCCTCCTCTGGACTTTTTGCAGTTTTAAACATGTCTGGCATTTTCTCAAACAGATGCCATTTTGCTGTAGCCTTGTGTGTACAGGACTTCTTCCCATCTGTGCAGGGACAATGCCAGGTGTTTTTCTTGTTGTCATGGGTAACGATCACCCTACCAAGTCTACTAAAAAATGACGTTTTAGGTTCAAAAACAGAGACGTGAAATGTAGTTTCTGTTCCACAGACACTAAGAAGAACTGACAATGGTGTACTGTTTGCAATGGCTTCCTGTTGTTTCTTTAAAAGGTCTTCCTTTCGCTGCGTGCTGAACCACAAGTTCTCAACCAGTATATCAAGAGTAGATTCAGACAGATATTCTTCAAAGTCTGTGGCACGGGGGCAAAAATATAGTGACTGGATATGTTCACACTCAAAAGGCAGAATCCCACTCCGCTGGGCGAACTGAGCATCAACAGTACACTTGTCAAGCTCACATTCTGATCTGTGAAATTGTGACCAGGTATTTTTTATAACATGAATAGGGTTTGATGGACCGTAAAATGATTTCTCAACAGCAAAGACACCTTTTTTGGGATCCACACATTGACTCCTTAAATGATGATTCTGTGAAATCTGCACCAAATTATTCTGGTGCCTCCTTTTTAAATGAACTCGAAGATTTCTTTTTTTCAAGGGCAAGCTGCACATTTCACATGTAATAATGTCTTTTGACTTTAAGTGTGCCTTTGAAAATGGAACAGGTAGCGGTGCAGTTGTGGCCGCCTGGATGTTGGTTGAAGCTGGCTGAACAGGTAGCGGTGCTGTTGTGGCCGCCTGGATGTTGGTTGAAGCTGGCTGAACAGGTAGCTGTGCTGTTGCACAGCTGGACAGGGATCTTAAAGTCATCGTGTGGTTTACTAAATGATTTACAAACCGCTCCCGTTTCTCATGTGTTGACAAACAGTATGGGCAATGAAAGTGAGATGGGCCGTGACAAGGTAAACCACATCTGAAGATGTAGAATTCTGCAAACCAAATCAAATCAATAACGTTAACAATAGTAAATACATAATTTGTACACATATTTATGCCAGAAACAGTCAGAGGTGTCAAGTAACCAAGTACAAATACTTTGTTACTTTACTTGAGTAGAAATTTTGGGTATTTCTACTTAAGTGGAGTAATTATTTTACAGCCTACTTTTTACTTCTACTCCTTACATTTTAATTCAATTATGTGTACTTCCTACTTACTCCTTACTTTTTAAAAATGAAAAAAGTATTTTATTTCGATTTAACTTTGGTGGTTTAGAATTCACATTAGTTAGGACTGCATACAACTATTCAAATAAACACCATCAAAATTAGAAAATTGACAACTCTTTCACAAACATTAGTATTAATCAAATTGTGTTTTAAAAACCTTTATGTTGAACCATAGCAGTATTTGCAATATCAAATTGTGTTTTACAAACCTTTATGTTGAACCATAGCAGTATTAGCAATATGGTTCACCACCTTGTACGACTCCTTAGCAGAGTAGGAGCAAAGAGGACATCTATAGGAGTCATCTTTGCTATAAGGTTGTAACATCTCCCCTTTTTGAATGTTACATACAGATACATGGATCTGCTGAAAGAAAACAAAGAATGAACTTTAAAAGTTATAAAATGGTATCTATTTTTAGGCACTATGATCGTGATTTCGCTATGCAGCACGCTACATATGCTAACATCAATCTTAGCTTAAAGGAATTACGATTTTTACTAGTTCACATAAATATATTTATTTGCTACATAACAAAAATGCTTATAAAAAGTATCATTACCGTCTGCTGGAGTAACCCCTCGCTGTTTGCTGCAGCGAGGTGTACTTGGTCTGCTGACTTTGCCAAGTTTCCATTGTGAATCATTCCTCAAAATATTTTCATTCACGTGTCCCTTCTTCAACCTTCTACAGTACTTGGAAACACCGCTGAGCAGCTGACCCGCTTCTTTAAGGAATTTGTAAGTGATCATTGAAACAGCGCCCCCTTTATTTCCGGAGTGCAATGGCGCTACTTCCATATATGGTATGGCTCGGCCCTCGGGCACGACCCCGCCCCGTCCTGCAGGCTGCAGCGAGGGGTTACTCCACTAAAGGGGTCCTAAGCGTGCAGTGGGTACAGAAATAAACCGGTCCCATAGGAACTGGCCAAAACTAGCCACAATGGGACCTTACAGGAACCAGACCTGTTGATAAGAGGCATAAAATAACCCGGTTCACTTTATGGATCTGGGTCAGTCTAATGAATCACTAAAGTAACCAGGTTCACTTTATGGATCTGGGTCAGTCTAATGAGTCACTAAAGTAACCCGGTTCACTTTATGGATCTGGGTCAGTCTAATGAGTCACTAAAGTAACCCGGTTCACTTTATGGATCTGGGTCAGTCTAATGAGTCACTAAAGTAACCCGGTTCACTTTATGGATCTGGGTCAGTCTAATGAGTCACTAAAGTAACCCGGTTCACTTTATGGATCTGGGTCAGTCTAATGAGTCACTAAAGTAACCCGGTTCACTTTATGGATCTGGGTCAGTCTAATGAGTCACTAAAGTAACCCGGTTCACTTTATGGATCTGGGTCAGTCTAATGAGTCACTAAAGTAACCTGGTTCACTTTATGGATCTGGGTCAATCAGTAACCAGGTTCACTTTATGGATCTGGGTCAGTCTAATGAGTAACTAAAGTAACCCGGTTCACTTTATGGATCTGGGTCAGTCTAATGAGTCACTAAAGTAACCAGGTTCACTTTTTTTTTTAGGCAACGCCCGCATGCCTCAATAGCCGTGTTTCCATCAAGGTTTCTAGGTGCGCATTTTGAAGTATCGCAGCAGAAAAGCTTAATGGAAACGGCAAAATACGAAGTTACTTCCTGAAATTCGCCAAAAAGTTTATACGCTCGCTTGAGGTGGTTTTTGGGAGCTGCGAAACCGAGCAGCTGCGCAAAACGACAGATGGAAACACATTTGCCGACTCGTGCTGCCGTAGCGCACATTCACGTCACGTGACTGATCAGCTGTTTCCGCTCCGGACAACATGTAACTCGCTAAAACTAGTTGGCATGACAGAATAAATACAACTCGCCCGATAGCAACACGTACCTGAAATATTCTCCCCATTTTGACGAGATGTGTGACCGGGTTCTGTTTTCAACCGCTACTTCCTGTTTACTCTCTGGTCTACTGTAGACATGCGCAGTGCTGACGTCTGACGTAATGACGCTGACGTCTGACGTAATGACGCTGTGCGCGGCTTGGAAAAAGCGCTTCAAGCCAGTAGATGGAAACACTTCTGATCTGCATTAATTTGTATTTACATATTTGCGAGGTAGCTCAAAATTCGAAATGAAAATGGATGGAAACAGGGCAGTGACTATCGACTTCAGCTCGGCATTTAACACCATCATCCCCCAACAGCTCATCCTTAAACTGGACAGTCTGGGGCTGAACACCTCAATGTGTAACTGGCTGCTAGACTTCCTGACCGGGAGACCACAGACAGTGCGGGTCGGGAGTAACACATCTAGCACCATCACATTGAACACAGGGGCCCCACAAGGATGTGTGCTGAGCCCCCTTCTATTCACCCTGCTAACACACGACTGCACACCATCGTACAGCTCCAACCACTTCATCAAGTTTGCGGACGACACAACAGTGGTGGGTCTCATCAGCAACAACGATGAGACGGACTACAGGAACGAGGTGAGCCGCCTGGCCTTGTGGTGCGGACACAACAATCTCACTCTCAACGTGGAGAAGACAAAGGAGATTGTTGTGGACTTCAGGAAGAAGGATGCCCAACATGCCCCTCTGACCATCAACAGCACCGCAGTGGAGAGAGTAGACAGCACCAAGTTCCTGGGAGTGCACGTCTCAAAGGACCTGTCCTGGAGCAGGAACACTGCAGCACTGGCAAAGAAGGCTCACCAGCGTCTCTACTTTCTCCGCAAGCTGAAAAGGGCTGGAGCTTCAACCCCCATCATGAGCACCTTCTACAGAGGTGCCATAGAAAGTGTCCTGACCAGCTGCATCACTGTGTGGTTTGGTGCATGTACTGCATCCTGCCGCAAGAGCCTCCAGCGCATTGTGAGAGCAGCTGAGAAGATCGTGGGCACCTCCTTGCCCTCACTGCAGGACTTACACAGCAAACGCCTCACTCGGAAAGCCCACTGCATGGCAGGTGATCCCACACACCCACTACACAGCTGCTTCAGACTGCTGCCATCAGGGAGGAGACTGAGGAGTCTCCAGGCTCGAACCAGCAGACTGAGAGACAGCTCTGTTCATCAGGCAGTCAGGATGCTAAACACTCTGCCTGCTCTGCCCCCCTCCCATTTGAACTGCCTTAACACTAAAACTTTCTCACACATTACCACTCAACACAAAGATTTTAACACTGGACTCTGTGTCATCAAACGGGTTATTCACTAAACTCTCGGTCATGTGCTCATACAGTTTGCACTACTTCTCATACTTGCACTAATGTTTGTATTACATCACTGCCTATAATCATAATACTGTTTACATTCTCTGTTTACATTTATTAATACTGTTTACTTTTATTACTACTGCTTACATGTAATTACTACTGTTTACATTTACACTACTCTAATATCTACACCACTGCTGATACATATACAGTGTGCTCTGAACGGTCTTATTTAGGGATGCCCAATGTGCCTTACTGCATATGCCACTTTTTGCCTCTATAACAACATCAACTACTACCTCATACATAGTGTGCTGGACGATAATTCAATAACGATAAATATCGCGATATACTTTTATTCAATAACGATGATATGAAGTTTAAGCATATTTTCGATATTTCGATAGGATTTTACAACGTTTCACTGACGTTTTTCTGTTTCTGTTCGGGTTGGAGCGGCTGCTTCAACAACCCGCCCGGACAGAAAAAGCTGTGACACAAAACGTGCGTGGTGACGTCGTTGTTACGCAGCGCTCACTCCAGCAGCAGGCGTTAGCGGTAGCAGGCTAAAAGCTAAGCTAGTCTCCAAAGCGCGTTAAGTTTTCGCTTCAAAACGAGTCAAACGAGTGCTCATGACCGTCAGAATGTGACTGAACAAAGTTTCACAAGCGAAGAGAAAGAGACGACATCACTGATGAGAGGAAAGACTAATTCGTAGGTGTGGACGTAGTTCGGTTTTGTTAAACTGCAGGTCTCATCTGCAGCGAGTCTTACTCGGTTTCTTTATTTTGCAAAACGTGACAAAGTCGTTCTAACTAGCGGTGGGAACATCTAACTTGTTTAATCTGAAGAGTTTCCACTCGATAGAATATGAGAGTCAGAAGATGAAGAACAATAAAGTTTGAGCCAACGTTTCCCTGAAACTACAACGTAAACAAACAGCCCCAGCACTGCATGTTTTTTAATTCAAAATAAAACAAATTCATCAGAAGAAGAAAAAACACTGAATGAAAATGTGCAGAAAGACGAAAATAGTGTTTTAATATCTGCCCCTTGTTTAAAAAATACAAAATAACTACAAACAAACAACAACCTTCACTTCACCTGCACCACACCTTCCCAACAACTTTGATTTAATCATATTTTAAAACATAGTTTTAGAAATGTTTATGGTGATATCAAGTCAACACAATCCTGTTTCCTGATTTACAACTCAGCTCCTTCAAACTAGTCCTAAATGGAGGTTTTACAAACATTTACATTCCCTTCAGGGTTTAATAACTTTAAACAAATTTTAATTGAATATTTGGGGGGTAATTTTTTTTTCAGTTTTATACATGACTTGTAAAATACTATGTTCAACCAAATCATAAAATTTTAATAATTTAAACTGATGAAATATTTGTTGGGTGACCATAGCACTTCCTACTAATAATTCTTGTAGCTCTTTAAAAACAAAACAAAAAAAACAGGGTTTGTAATAGTTTTACATGCTTTTCCCCAAACTTCAATACAACAGATTAAATATGGAACAATCATTACATTATTCAATATATTCAAAACTTTGTCATTCAAAAACTATTTTACTTTATACAGTAATGCAATTGATTTTGTTATTTTTATTCTTAAGTAATTTCCATGAGATTTCTATGTCAGCTTCTTATAAATAACAACACCCAAAAGTTTTATTTAATTAACTATGAATTTCAATGCTGTAAATTTTAAAGATGTTTAAAGTTAAAACTATTAATATTGACACAGTTGAGAATTTTATGGCAAGAAAGTTCATGCTCAATAATCCACGTACCAAATCCAATAATTCTCAGTCGGGTCATCTGGACAGTTTCTTTTTATAGAAACTGGATGGAGGATGGAGGGTGAAACGTTTCTATAAAAAAGAAACTGTCCAGATGACCCGACTGAGAATTATTGGGTTGAGAAGTTTATGTTTATTTGATGGTGATTTCCATCTTTTTGGAGGCTAAATACAAATACAAGGAGAACATTAATTTATTTGTATAGTTTATAGTTTTTTTTAGGCTTTTATATTGTTTATATCGATATCGAATTATATCGATATCGACCGAAATTAAGAACTATATCGTGATAAAAATTTTGGCCATATCGTCCAGCCCTAATATACTGTGTACATTAACTCATATGCTGCTTTGCCACTTTGCAAATGTCAATGCTAGAAACCTTTAGTTTATTTTAGTTATACTTTTTATACTCTTTTTTTATACTAGTATGCAAAAACTCAGGACAGTATTATGTTCATTAAATGTTTAATGTTTTAGTTTTAGAGTTGGTGTAAATTTTCATACTCTTATACCACTATGCAAAAAACTCAGGACAGTGTTAGTTTTACTATTTTATGCTTATGTCTATTATTATATGTTTCAGTGTTTCAATGTTTAGATGTTTACTGTTGCACCGAGGGACTGAGAGAAACGCAATTTCGGTCCTGTGTATGTCCTGTACAGTACATATTGCAGATCTGACAATAAAGTTGACTTTGACTTTATGGATCTGGGTCAGTCTAATGAGTCACTAAAGTAACCCGGTTCACTTTATGGATCTGGGTCAGTCTAATGAGTCACTAAAGTAACCCGGTTCACTTTATGGATCTGGGTCAGTCTAATGAGTCACTAAAGTAACCCGGTTCACTTTATGGATCTGGGTCAGTCTAATGAGTCACTAAAGTAACCCGGTTCACTTTATGGATCTGGGTCAGTCTAATGAGTCACTAAAGTAACCCGGTTCACTTTATGGATCTGGGTCAGTCTAATGAGTCACTAAAGTAACCCGGTTCACTTTATGGATCTGGGTCAGTCTAATGAGTCACTAAAGTAACCCGGTTCACTTTATGGATCTGGGTCAGTCTAATGAGTCACTAAAGTAACCCGGTTCACTTTATGGATCTGGGTCAGTCTAATGAGTCACTAAAGTAACCCGGTTCACTTTATGGATCTGGGTCAGTCTAATGAGTCACTAAAGTAACCCGGTTCACTTTATGGATCTGGGTCAGTCTAATGAGTCACTAAAGTAACCCGGTTCACTTTATGGATCTGGGTCAGTCTAATGAGTCACTAAAGTAACCCGGTTCACTTTATGGATCTGGGTCAGTCTAATGAGTCACTAAAGTAACCCGGTTCACTTTATGGATCTGAGTCAGTCTAATGAGTAACTAAAGTAACCGGTTCACTTTATGGATCTGAGTCAATCTAATGAGTCAACTGTTCAATCGTCTTGGGCCTTCTTTGTCGCACCTTCCTCTTTATGATGCGCCAAATGTTCTCTATAGGTGAAAGATCTGGACTGCAGGCTGGACATTTCAGTACCTGGATCCTTCTCCTACGTAGCCATGATGTTGTGATTGCTGCAGAATGTGGTCTGGCATTATCTTGTTGAAAAATGCAGGGTCTTCCCTGAAAGAGATGACGTCTAGATGGGAGCATATGTTGTTCTAGAACCTGAACATAGTTCTCTGCATTAATGGTGCCTTTCCAGACATGCAAGCTGCCCATGCCACAAGCGCTCATGCAACCCCATACCATCAGTGATGCAGGCTTCTGAACGGAGCGTTGATAACAACTTGGGCTATCCTTGTCCTCTCTGGTCCGGATGACATGGCGTCCCAGTGTTCCATAAAGAACTTCAAATCGTGACTCATCTGACCACAGAACAGTCTTCCATTTTGCCACACTCCATTTTAAATGACCCCTGGCCCAGTGCAAACGTCTGAGCTTGTGGAGCTTGCTTAGAAATGGCTTCCTCTTTGCACTGTAGAGTTTCAGCTGGCAACGGCGGATGGCACGGTGGATTGTGTTCACTGACAATGCTTTCTGGAAGTATTCCTGAGCCCATTCTGTTATTTCCTTGACAGTGGCATTCCTGTTTGAGGTGCAGTGACGTTTAAGGGCCCGGAGATCACGAGCATCCAGTAGAGTTTTACGGCCTTGACCCTTACGCACAGTGATTGTTCCAGATTCTCTGAATCTTTTGATGATGTTATGCACGGTTGATGATGATAACTTAAAAGTCTTTGCTATTTTACGCTGGGTAACACCATTCTGGTATTGCTGCACTATCTTTCTGCGCAACAATGGTGGTATCTGTGATCCTCTTACCATCTTTGCTTCTGAGAGACTCTGAAACTCTGAGAAGCTCTTTTTATACCCGATCATGTTGTCAATTGACCTAATTAGTGTTAATTGGTCTTCCAGCTGTTCGTTATATGCTCAATTTCCTTTTTCCAGCCACTTATTGCTACTTGTCCCAACTTTTTGGGGATTTGTTGACAGTGAAATTTTGAATCAACATCTTTTTCCTTTGAAATGTTACATTTACTCAGATTAAGCTTTTGATATGTCATCTATGTTCTATTACGAATAAAATATGGACATTTGCCATCTCCACATCATTGCATTCAGTTTTTATTCACAATTTCTTTAGTGTCCCAACTTTTTTGGAATCCAGTTTGTACTTTTTAATTGATACTTGGCTGTTCATGTTTGAATGTGAACCATCATCTTTAGACTCAGATCTGATTTATATGATTTTGGTTTGATGTTTTATTCGGATGTGTCTGGAGTAATTTCAGTTTTTCTAGTGGGGTTTGGTAATTTCATTGTTTTTTTGTAATCCAACAGATTGGTTTGGGTTTGAGACAACAAAGTAACAAGTGGACATTATGCTACTTTCAATATACAGTACTGAACAAGCCATGTTACATTTTATGGCCCGTCCAGGGGTACAGGAAAAAAAATCGATCATTTTAAAGAATCTAGATTCTTAGTCCTGGTGATTCAGAATCGATTCTAAAAGCCCCAAAATAAAAAAATTAAATCTTTTTTTTTTCCTTTTTTTTTTTTAAGATTAAGAAAATAAAACCATATCCCATAGTATATGAAAGAATACATAAAATGAAAGGTGGCAGAAAGAAGAAGAAATCTTATTTTATCTGCCCCTTTTTTCAAAAACAAAACAAGTTCAAACAATCAATTCAAACAATAATCTTCTATAAGTAACAGAGCAAAAAGCTAACCTAATACTGGTTATTTAAGTTACAGAATTGAATGCATTACTGTATTATTTGTTCCTATTTTTGGTATAAATATCAAACGATGCAAAAAATTTGATACAATAAGGAACCTAAAATTATTGTTTTAAATAAATGTTCTATTTGTTTACATTGTTGTTTAATGTTTTCAGTTTAAAATTATTGTTTTAAATAAATGTTCCATTTGTTTACATTGTTGTTTATTCTTTTCAGCTTGTCAGTTACAAAACTGAAACTAAATTTATGACCATTTTAATAGAAAAATTGTTTCTGAATCAAAAATCGTTTCTGAATTGGAAAATTGATTTTGAATCGAATCGTGACACAAAAAATTGGAATCGAATCAATTCTCCAGACACTTGAGAGATTCGCACCCCTACACCATCCTCAAAAAAAAAATCAGATTCAGTTGTAAATTAATTTCTGGTTACATCACTGCTTTACTGTAACCAAATTCGTTTTAATTTTTTTGGATTGCGTCTTTAATTCCGGTTTCCTCTGAAGTTGTTTTTATGCAAATTTACTGATTCACATGTGAAAGTTTTCCATCAGTTTTCAGTGGCCCCATTCATGGTGACGTTCTTTCAAAAGTCTGATGGACTACTGACCTGATGCAACTCCTTGAAAGTAACGTTGTGTCCACTGGAATGTATTCTTGCTTTTTCAGTTCTCATAAAATTACAAACTGGGAAGGCAGCATCCAAACTCTCAGAATGTATCATTTACAGAAAATCTCATTCTCATTTTGCTGCACCAGAGCAGTCCTGTCAGTTATTTTACTCCTGCTTGTCTTTGGATGGGCTGTGTTCTGAAAGTCTAGAGTGAATTCACTTTATTTTTGTTGTTAAACAATTCAGATTTACATAGTGTTTGCCATTACATGTGAAGTTTTCAGTAGTTTTGGTAGAAATTCAGAGAGCTTAACAGCTTTAATTTGTGTAATTTTACTTAGCAGACATTTGCTGACAGATTAAGCTTACAGATAAATTATCAGATGTTTTATTTCTCTGATGGTGCATAATTGAATAATGGGAGTTTTGTTCAAATTAAAATAAATATATACCACAATAATTTTGCTTTGTGTCTGTCGCAACATGTTAATAGAATAAAGATATAACTTAAATTGCTAAATGTTTTTACAATTTTACAGAAACTGTTAAGTCTTGATGATTCTGTCAAATCAGGTGAATGTTTCTTTTCATATAGAACAAATTAACTGAGACTGAATCACAAGTTGTGTGGTGGTATCATAACACATGGTGTCGAGTCTTGTTTGGAGGTGTCTGTGATCAGATCACCCCATTTATTTATTAATAGCTGGTTTGAGCAAAGTGGATGTGTGTATGTGTGTGTGTGTGTGTGTGTGTGTGTGTGTGTGTGTGTGTGTGTGTGCGCGCACGTATATCTGTGATAAAATAAATTATATGTACCTTTTATTTATTTAGTTCACATCAAACCTGCATATCTTTTGTCTCTAGTTGCTTTCTTTTATACACCATTACTTTTTTTTTTAAAATCTAACCTTCAATTAATATTTTGTCAGCTATAAAAATAATTCTGTTTATTTATCTTGCAATGATGTGGACATTTGTTGTGGTCAGACTACCTTTAGGTCTGTTTGATGTAGCTTAATTGATTATGTCTCCTTGTTAAGACATTCCAGATACTTATTATAAGCCAGTGGTTTATTACTTTGCTGGTTAAGTCCAACACTTCAAAAGATAATAATCTGATAGGGATGTGTACATTTTCTTTTTATGTTTGTCACTTTTTAATGATCATTTTGTCTTTTATTTCGCTGCAGTAACATTGCTGTAAATGTTTTAAAACTGTATCTCACTCTGTTTTCAGGCAGTTTCATCTCTGTCAGACTTGCTGAGGGAAAATCTCAGGAATAATAAACTGAAGCAGTTTGTGCTGCCGCCACTTGGGGAGCTTCTCTACCTCATTTCATCTCAGGTACCCGGTACTCTGCATGCTAGAAGCTGGTATTAAGAGACAGGGTAGATTATTTAGTTAGGTTTATTATCCTTAAAGACCGTGTAAAGTGAATTTCAACATTTTCTTCAATAAACATTATAAATGTCGTAATTGTAATCTTGTAAATGAGTAAAAAGTCTCAAAATTGTAGCTCAATTAATTTTGGAGTTATAGATCAAACTGTGTATAAACATATTTCTCTTTCAGGATTTTTTAGGCGTGGTTTAAATGTGACCGCGTTTCGTCACGCGGTCACAAGCCCCACCCCCTGCAGCTCCAGCCGTATAAATGCGTTCTTCGGTGGAGCCGTTCACTCGCTACCGACCGTCTCCCTCCAGTACTCTAAAACCCAGGCGTGCTGCTGGAGCGACCACATGCCACCTGCACCTCCGCGCACCCCGCCCCCCCCCCGCGCGCGCGTGTGTGAGAGGCGATCCGCGTGAAGCTGAAATCCTGCCACGCGCGCCGTGAAACGCCGTGACTCCGCTGACACAGATGAGATAACTTATCAACGTGATTACTCTTTATTTTAATCACCAACACAGACCCCACATGCGATGTGACCGGGTCGGACCGCGAGTCCGCTCATCTTCTAAAATAGCGCTGATTATAACAGCGGAGTTATGTGTCCTCAACTTTAAAAACATAACCAGAGTTGTTAGTGCACTAAAAACAGCGTAACTCTTGGAAAAAGAAGCTGCTGGAAGCCAGAACTCAGATAAAAACGGAGCAGGTGGATCTCTGCTTCCCCCGTATGCCTCCCCACACAGCTCAGCTCTGAAGGGGGCTGGACACGGCGCAGTACTGCGCTGAAACCACGCCCACGCACTGACACGCCCCTAGCGTTCCAGGGCAAGGCAAAATCATGTTTTTTCATGATTTTTGACACTTAATTTTATAAGGAAAACAATGTTTTTAATCAGTCAGATTTATATGGGTGATTAATAACACATATTTATGCCATGTGACAAACTAAAAACACAAATTTAATTTCACTTTACACGGTCTTTAAAAAGAATCTAAATCACATTTCTAACTAATATTTTGTCAATTTACATGAATAACTCCAAACAGACAATGAGTCAAATCAGATGATTTTGACATGGGTAATTTCAAAATATATACAGGTATTTGTGTACATAGTATATGGTTTGTCTGGTAAAATAATATCATAACACTTGAATAGTTTGTGTGGCAGCAGTTTATTTTTTAATTACAGTAATCTCTTTGTTCTGATCCGTAAATACTTTGTAAATTCACATTGTTTACATTTTTATGTATAAATATTTTCACATAACATGGGAACTGTATTTAATTTTTCAGGAAAATACATTGAAAAATATTTTAAAAAAAGGGGGCTCTTGGTCATGTTTTAACTTTGACCCCTTGTACAAATTACAATAATTTCATCCATCTGCATTGGAATTTCTCTCAGCTTTAACAAGAACATCATATATAGAAGATATAATGTGTAGAAGCATCATTTTAAGGCCTGAAAAGACTCCTGAGAAACCAGGAAAGAGAAATGTCAGTTAAGTTTGTGACTAAAGCCTTTTTATACATCTGCCAAAAGGTGGAGGTATTATGGTGTAGTCTCTGTACGGCCATCTGAAAACCTTCTCTTGTCCCACCCATAAGTTACGATTTGCTCAAGATGATATAGCAAAACTTGATACACATATGCAACATTACTAGACAGAGTATTTCATACACTTTTCAACACCCCAGGTTCAAGGTCAAGGCCACAAATCAAGGTAAATTGTAAAGCAAGTTATTTGCTTATCCAAACATGAGTCAAGATAATTTATTAAAACTTGATACACATTTGTACCACCACTGGACAGTGGGTTTCATAATATTTTCATCATTCCAACTTTAAGGTCACAAATTAAGGTAAAAGGTTATACAATGTCTTTAATGATTGCTGTCAAATGTGGTTCACTTGTTCCTTGAAAACTTTTAAAATGTTTTCTTGTAAACTCAACATCTCACTCTGTTTTACCTTGTCTTGTGAGATGAGCATCTTATTTACACCCCTTGTAGGCATGCACACTTTTTCTGTTTTAGATTTCTAACAATGAATTAAAGGCAGACAGGTCCTAGATGAGGGACCAGACAAAGTGCAGCCCAAAGTCCCCAAAGATGAATAAAATTAATGGAATCAATGTTCCTTCGCCCGGACGCGGGTCACCAGGGCCCCACTCTGGAGCCGGGCCTGGAGGTGGGGCACGTTGGCGAGCGCCTCTTGGCCAGGCTTTTACCCATGGAGTCCGGCCGGGCACAGCCCGAAGAGAAGACATGGGTCCCTCTTCCCATGGGCTCACCACCTGTGGGAGGGGCCAAAGGGGTCGGGTGCAATGTGGGATGGGTGGTGGCCGAGGGCGAGGAGCCTGACGGTCTGATCCTCGGCTACAGAAGCTGGCCATTGGGACGTGGAACGTCACCTCTCTGGTGGGGAAAGAGCCTGAGCTAGTGTATGAGGTTGAAAGGTTCCGGCTAGAAATAGTCAGACTCACCTCAACACATGGCTCTGGCTCTGGAACCAGTTTCCTTGAGAGGGGTTGGACAATCTTCCACTCTGGAGTTGCCCCTGGTGAGAGGTGCCGAGCAGGAGTGGGCATACTTGTTGCCCCTCCATCTTGGTGCCTGTATGTTGGGGTTCACCCCGGTGAACGAGAGGGTAGCCTCCCTCCGCCTACGTGTGGGGGGACGGGCTCTGACTGTTGTTTGTGCTTATGCGCCAAACAGCAGTTCAGGTTATCCTCCCTTTTTGGAGCCCTTGGAGGGGATACTGGAGAGTGCGCCTCCTGGGGACTCCCTTGTTCTACTGGGGGACTTCAATGCTCACATGGGGAATGACAGTGAGACCTAGAGGGGTGGTTGGGAGGAACGGCCCCCTTGATCTGAATCCGAGTGGTGTTCTGTTATTGGACTTCTGTGCTCGTCATGGATTGTCCATAACGAACACCATGTTCAGGCTTAAGGGTGTCCATATGTGCTCTTGGCACCAGGACACCCTAGGCAGCAATTTTATGATCAACTTTGTTGTCAGATCTGTGGCCGCATGTCTTGGACACTTGGGTGAAGAGAGGGGCGGAGCTGTCCACTGACCACTACCTGGTGGTGAGTTGGCTCCGATGGTGGGGGAGGATGCCGGTCAGACCTGGCAGGCCCAAACATATTGTGAGGGTCTGCTGGGAATGTCTGGCACATTCTCCCGTGAGACAGAGCTTTAACTCCCACCTCCGGGAGAGCTTCGGACATGTTCCGGGAGAGGTGGGGGACACCGAGTCTGAGTGTGCCATGTTCCACGCCTCTATTGTCCAGGCGGCTTATCAGAGCTGTGGCCGTAAGGTTGTCGGTGCCTTTCGTGGCAGTAACCCTCGAACCCGGTGGTGGACACCAGCGGTGAGAGATGCTGTCAGGCTGAAGAAGGAGTCCTATCAGGCCTTTTTGGCCTGTGGGACTCCGGAAGCAGCTGATGGGTACCGGCAGTCAAAGTCAAAGTCAACTTTATTGTCAGAACTGCAATATGTACAGGACATACACAGGACCGAAATTGCATTTCTCTCAGTCCCTCGGTGCAACAGTAACCATCTAAACACTAAACACCAAAACATTTAATAAACATAAGCATAAAATAGTAAAAGTAAAAGTGTCCAAGCGGCATGTAGCTCGGGTAGTCTCTGAGGCATGGGAAGAGTTCGGTGAGGCCATGGAGAATGACTTCCATATGGCTTTGAGGCGATTCTGGTCCACCATCTGGCATCTGGGGGTGGAAAGCAGTACGCCACCAACACTATTTATAGTGGGGATGGTGTACTGCTGACCTCAACTCGGGATGTCGTGGGTCGGTGGGCGGAATACTTCAAAGACCTCCTCAATCCTACTGGCACGTCTTCCACTGAGGAAGCGGAGCCTGGGGACTTTGGGTCGGGCTCTCCAATCTCTGGTGCTGAGGTCAACGAGGTGGCTAAAAAGCCCCTCGGTGGTAGGACCCCTGGGGTGGATGAGATTCGCCCTGAGTTCCTTAAGGCTCTGGATGTTAGAGGTTGTGTTGGCTTACACAACTCTGCAATATTGTGTGGACATTGTGGGCAGTTCCCCTGGATTGGCTGACTGGGGTGGTGGTCCCCCTATTCAAAAAGGGGGACCGTAGAGTGTGTTCCAACTATAGGGGGATCACACTTTTAAGCCTCCCTGGTAAGGTCTATTCAGAGATTCTGGAGAGGAGGGTCCATCGGATAGTCGAACCTCGGATTCAACAGGAGCAGTGAGGTTTTCGTCCTGGTTGTAGAACACTGGACCAGCTCTACACCTTCAACAGGGTCCTAGTGGGTGCGTGGGAGTTTTCCCAACCAGTCTGCTTGGAGAAGGCGTTCGACCACGTCCCTCAGGGAGCCCTGTGAGGGGTACTCTGGGAGTATGGAGTAACAGGCTCTTTGATATGGGCTGTTAGATCCCTGTACGACTGGTGTCAGAGCTTGGTCCGCATTGCCGACAGTAAGTCGAGCTCATTCCCAGTGAGAGTTGGACTCCGCCAAGGTTGCCCTTTGTCACCAATACTGTTCATAACTTTTATGAACAAAATTTCTAGGTGTAGCCAATGTGTTGAAGGGATCCGTTTTGGTGACCTTAGGATTGCTTCTCTGCTTTTTGCAGATGATGTAGTCCTATTGGCTTCATCATGTCGTGATCTACAGCTTTCGCTGGAGCGGTTTGCAGCCGAGTGTGACACGGCCGGGATGAGGATCCGCTCCTCCAAATCCGAGGCCATGGTCTTGAGCCGGAAAAGAGTAGAGTGCCCTCTCCAGGTCGGGGAGGAAGTTCTGCCCCAAGTGGAGGAGTTTAAGTATCTCGGGGTTTTGTTCACAAATGAGGGAAAATGGAGCGTGAACTTGATAGGCGGATAGGTGCAGCGTCAGCAGTGAAGCGGGTGCTGTACCGGTCTGTCGTAGTGAAGAGAGAGCTGAGTCAAAAGGCGAAGCTCTCATTTTACCGGTCAATCTACATTCCTACCCTCATCTATGGTCATGAGCTTTGGGTTGTGACCAAAAGAACGAGATCTCGGATACTGGCGGCCAAAATGAGTTTTCTCCGCAGGGTGTCTGGGCTCTCCCTTAGAGATAGGGTGAGAAGCTCAGTTATCCGGGAGGGACTCAGAGTAGAGCCGTTGCTTCTCCACATCGAGAGGAGCCGGTTGAGGTTGCTCTGGCATCTGGTTAGGATGCCTCCTGGAGGCCTCTCTGGTGATGTGTTCCGGGCACGTCCCACTGGGAGGAGACCAAAGGAAGACCCAGGACACGCTGGAGGGACTATGTATCTCGGCTGGCCTGGGAACACCTTGGGATTCCCCCGGAGGAGCTGGCCCAAGTGGCTGGGGAGAGGGAAGTCTGGGCTTCCCTACTTAGGCTACTACCCCTGGGACCCGACCTCGGATAAGCAGAAGAGAATGAATGGATGGATGGATGGATGGATGGATGGATGGATGGACAATGAATTAAAACTACGGTAGTTTTTGTCCCTCATTTAACTTCAATAGTTAGTCTTGGTTGTATTACTTATAATTAACCTTTTAATTTCAATTAGATTCCAGGTATAGGAATCAAAATAGAAATATTACCATACTTAATGCAGCCTACTGTACCATGGCATTATCCAAACAGGTTTCTTATGGAGTCTTGAAATGTATGGAGAAGTATGAAATCAGGTTTGAGTATTTTCCAGGTCTGGATAAGTGGGGGGAAAAAGGTAAAAAATAAAACAGAACATGGAAAAACATACATCAAGGTTCATGCTCAATAATCCGGGTAAAAAAAATCCAGACCTGACTGAACATTGTTGGATTTTGTACCTTGATTATTGATCACGAACCTTGATGTCTTGAACCACTTTGGCTGTGGCAGCTTGGGAGGAGTCGATGGGGGAGAGGACAGCCCCCAGAAACCATCTTATCACCAATAAACTGGTTGATCCACTGTAGGAGTGTACTGCTTAGTGGGAAAAACAGTTTTTTGTGATATCCTGATGCATGCTCAATAATCCATGTAGAAAAATCTAAAACGGTTAAGTCTGGTCCTCTGTACATTCAAAAAACAAAACAAAAACAAAAATTGTAGAAACATTTCGTCTTTCCTCCGAAAAACTTCTTCAGTCTGAGGTGCTGTATTCAGCTCAGTCTTAGGGCCAGTTTACACGGCGCGTATTTTGAGTGTAACCGCTACTTTCTCTTTGCGACTTTGCTTATCGCCTACACGACGCTGCTGGCCCCCCTCGATGACACCGATACTTTTCTGACCCTGCTCTCAAGGTGGAAGTTTTTCGCTGACCCCCCGCTGATAATGTAAACATCTCCCGTGGAGCTTTTGTGTCAACCACATGCGCGCAGCCCGCATGCGCGTGGACAGTCTGACATTTCACGTGTCACGTTGCAAAATATAACAGTTTAACAATAATAAACAGTATTTATGTTGGCGTGGGAGATGTAAATTTATCTGAACTACAGTATCTATCTGGACTCGTTACATTTTTTAAACAGTGCGTAACGTGCTGTGAAAATGAAGACACCAGGTTTATTTTTTATTTATTTATTTATTCAGCACCAAAGTTTAAACACAAACACTGAGAATTAAACTGAACACACTATTAAAACACGTGAACCGAACTGTAACTACGTTAATGAACTGGACTCTTGCTGTGTTTTCATCTGGACCCATCAGAACCGCGCCGAACCGTCTGCCTGCTGGAGCGACAGCTTCTCCACCTGGCAGAAATAAATAAATAAATAAATAAAAACTCAGTTGTTGTGTGATCAAAGTAAACACAAGCAAACATTATATTAAGAACGTTGATTTACCTGCTGTAAGTCAGCTGCATCACGGAGTAAAGTCCGGTTCTGGTCCACAGTCCACTCAGCGGTTCTGGTTCTGGTCCACAGTCTCAGCGTCTAGTGTGCAGCTTGTTAGATGAAGCGGGTCCCACTGACTCAAATCTGTTGAC
>JBBPBX010032856.1:19927-33620 GCA_038048925.1 Garcialebias charrua
ACACACACACGCACGCACGCACACACACACACACACACACACACACAGTATATATATATACAAATATAACACGAGTGCATGGATCCGCCCCCAGTGAATGTGACTTTTGAACCTTCTTACTGCTCCAGATTCACAAATGTAATGCTGCATTCAAGGCTGGTAAAAAACTGGGACATCCGAGCGTTGCCAGATCTGCAGGTTTATTGGGAAAAGACTCATTTCTAACTTAGCATAATAGCTCATAACCCCAAATGGAAGTTGGTTCTTCGCTTAAATTTCAAGTTATCACGCTCATAACATGCATGGTCGGACAGACGGAGGGTATTTCCAATTAGCCCTCTTCGCTCCATGGTCAAATTACAAAACAGTCTCTCTATGTTATGTAAGGTATGGCAGAGGAAATCTGTTAAATGAATGTGTACTTTCTTGGAGTGATTTTAGACAAGCTTCAATAATAATAATTGTTAATAACAACAACATAGAACATACTGGAGTTAATTTAACGGAGTCTAAGTGAACTAAACTCTGAATTAGATTCAGTTCTCAGCTCTGACGTCCATTGTTGGGTTTCACTTCACTACCGTTAAATAAAAATAGAAACTCCACAAGAAACTTTCCCCTCTTAAGCAGACAAAATTAAACCGCATCCTTTTTATCTTTTCTTTTTACCAACGGCAGATGAAAATTGGTAATTACGTACCCCGGGAAGTCTTTTGGTCCTGCTAACAGAGATGATTAGCCTCACATGAACCGGTAAGCCTCAAGTCCAAACCTCTCTCCTCCCACAGCCCTGCATCAGTATCTCTATGCAAACCTGCTCCTGTGTCAAGTCAATTTATTTCCCAGTTCCCTGCTGGGTGAAAGAGTGTCTCTCACTTTTCCTCTGCCCACCATCCATCACTCCATGTCTCTGTTTCCTGCTGCTCCTCAGTCACGTCGCGTGTCCAGAGCTCTTGTTTTTTATTTGTCCATTTTCCACATACACATATATACAGTATACAGGTAGTCCCTGACTTACGACTCACTACTATTCTGTTGCCTTCAACATCCGCTGATTGGTGTTTGATCGTTTTATTTTTGATCTGCAATGTTTTTATGTTTTTCGTGTTGTACTTCATTGTCTGTGGTGCCTGTTGCTTGTTTGTTTGTTCAGCACTTTGGTGTGGACTTGTTCCTGTTTAAAGTGCTTTATAATGTAAATAAAATGGTATGGTATGGTATCGACATACGAGGTTCCGGACTTACGAGCGGACTAACGAACAGTGAAGTTGTACAGAACATACAGTAAATACAGCACTGGTATGTGTTTTTAGATGAAAGTGTGTTAGCTAACCGTTTGTAAACAAAGTTCTGTGCATGTTTATGAACCAGTATGTACGTTTGTGTTGAAAAACGGGTGTTCGGCGCAGCGCTAGCACACATTTTCCGACTTGCGACCAAAAATCCGGACTTACGAGCGTCGCCTGTTTCGGGTTCCGACATACGAATTTTCGTCTTACGAGCGATTCGTAGGAACGGAACTCGCTCGTAAGCCGGGGACAACCTGTATATGAAAATAGGTCAGTATCTTATTATTACCTCAGTTTTTGTTATTTGAAAAGACTAGAATGCTCTGGTTTATGCACGAGGTCACAGAGCAGGCCGCTTGACGTTCTTGCTGCTCTGAGATCAGCAGCCACAAACACAAGGGGCTGACCGGCTACAGAGGAATACGCCATCGACCAACAAGGAATTCATCAGCCACGATAATTAATCTTGTGGCGTGAATCTGTCCGTGTGTGCCTCCGAGAGAAACGGGCTGAGACGACACAATATTACTGGAGGTATCTTTCAGTCTGAAGAGCTCAACGCACACACACACATTTACAGATACACAATTTCACATGATGTGCCAAAGACACAAGGACGAGCTCCTCACATTCCCTCCGCTTGTAGATCAGATAACATTTGACTTGATCTTTTTATCCCCCTTTCCTTACATGTTTTGAGTCAAAATGTTTCATACGAAGCTGTATGATGGGAATAAGCAAAGTGAGGGTGTAAAACAGTCATGCATTATCAAAAGAGTAAAAAAAAACTCTATATGTGCTCATGCAAAGCATCACATTACACCTGCTGCCATCCCATGACTGCCCTCCACACAAGGCGGCATGAATTATTCAGCGACCCCTGCTTTGTCAACTACACCTCCGATTGAGCAGAACACATTTTCAACCCCATTCATAAAATGACAAGAGACCTCTGAAGACATTCTTCCAAAACTTAAAGGGAGGTTTTCGGCCATTATACTGTACAAAAATGAATAAAATAAAACTCCAGACAGTTGTGTCACTCACAAAGCAGAGCACATGCTTCCTCCCCATCTCCAGTTTTTCCATCAACTGTCTCCAGCTCTGCCTTTTACAGACCCAAACACACAAAGACTGCGGCTCGACAAGGTGAACGCCAGTATGTAAAGTGGACCGTGCACAGGTTTGGATGCTTACCTTTGTTCGCAGCGTGTGTTAGGAGGTGGATGGTGTTGGAGCTGCAGCCCAGCAGGCAGCCTCTCCTCTTCGTCTCACTCCCACTGCGAGCTGGAGTATACTGAGCGTGTGTGTGAATGTGTGCGAGCCCTCTCACCGGCTATTGTTAGAGGGGAAGAAGCCACACTGAGCATGCTCAAACTGCACATGAACAGCCCTTGTGGTCGGCATGGTGACTGGGAAGCTCCTGTCGTGGTCAAGTTGCGAGGAGCCTTTTCAACAAACGAGAAGAGGAGTTCAGGCTGTTGCTGCTGTGTCACATGTCCACACCTAAATGGTTCCTCATTTTTCCATAGCCTCAGTCAGAAGGAAGGGGCGGCTGCTCCGTTAGACCTGGATCACAGTGTCCTGGATACCTACGATCCACCTCTGAACTAATTCACGGCGCCACCAAAAGATTTTTCAACCAGTACAATGTCAGAAAAGAAGCACCACGCTGACCTTCCACAATCACTCACCTCATAAACACTCCAAGAATGTCTCACAGCAAAACTTTCATGGTCGCTGTTCTAACAACAAAGCATTGAGGAAAATAGTTCACGTAATTTCTGTGATGTAGCATTTTTAAGTAGTATACTTTATAAAATATTGGACATCTCACGCCCCAAAAAGGAAGAAGCAAGTAAAGATAATGGATGGATGTATGGATGGATTCATTCAACCTTTATTTATACAGGCTAGCCTTAATGAGCCACAGGGACTCGTTTACAAGAGAGACCCATTTCAGATAGAGCATATAAAGTACAGACAACAAAACAATAGACAATGACAACAATAAACTACAGTCAATGGATGGATGGATGCATGGATGCATGGATGGATGGAGGATGCATGGATGGGTGGGTGAATGAGGATGCATGGATGTGTGGATGGATGGATGCATGGATGGATGGATGGATGGATGGATGCATGCATGGATGGATAGAATGCATGGATATGGATGAGGATGGATGGATGGATTGCATGGATGGATGGATGGTCATGGATGGATGATGGATGGATGGATGCATGGATAGATGATGGATGTATGGATGGATGGTGCATGGATGGATGCATGGATAGATGGATGGATGAATGGATGCATGGATAGATGGATGGATGCATGGATAGATGGATGGATGGAGGATGCATGGATGGATGGGTGAATGAGGATGCATGGATGGATGCATGGATGGGTGGAGGATGCATGGATGGATAGGTGAATGAGGATGCATGGATGGATGCATGGATGGGTGGATGGATGCATGCAGATGATGGATGCATGCAGATGATGGATGCATGGATGGGTGAATGAGGATGCATGGATGGATGCATGGATGGGTGGATGGATGCATGCAGATGATGGATGCATGCAGATGATGGATGGATGGGTGGAGGATGCATGGATGGATGGGTGAATGAGGATGCATGGATGGGTGGATGGATGCATGCAGATGATGGATGCATGGATGGGTGAATGAGGATGCATGGATGGATGCATGGATGGGTGGAGGATGCATGGATGGATGGGTGAATGAGGATGCATGGATGGATGCATGGATGGGTGGATGGATGCATGCAGATGATGGATGCATGCAGATGATGGATGCATGGATGGGTAAATGAGGATGCATGGATGGATGCATGGATAGATGGATGGATAACAAAATAACCCACTCAAGCCACAGAACACAGCTTTAATTTCAACACAGTTTCAACAAAGTGGTGCTCAAACTCATGTTTAAAAGTAAAGTTGAGTCAATCCTCAGTCCAAACTCTAAAAACTTTATTTCTCCACTCATCTGCTCCTCGTTGGAGGTAAATTCAATATGATGAGATTCTCAGTAAATTCAATATGATGAGATTCTCAGTAAATTCAATATGATGAGATTCTCAGTAAATTCAATATGATGAGATTCTCAGAGAACTGAGACAAGTCTGGCTGCTCCAGGGAGACAGAAAGAGACGAGTCAGAATGTCTCCTGAGGCTCCAGCCTTCACATGAAGAGGTTTGACGTGGAGTCAGAAGGAGACCGGACACGTGACGATGCAGAGTCAAGACTCATCACAGAGTCTTGCTTTGGCCTGACAACATGCAGATGTTGTCAGGAGAGAATACAAGGACCAACAAAACATCTGTCCAGGTTCTTACTAGTTGTGTGGATGTTCATGAAGCATTCACACTACAGTATTGTGATCCATTTTTCTTCCGTACGTTTTTTGGTGTGATCCTCGTCCTTCAGTTTTGAAGATCCATCCATCCATTTTCTTCCGCTTATCCGGGGTCGGGTCGCGGGGGTAGCAGCCTAAGTAGGGAGGCCCAGACTTCCCTCTCCCCAGCCACTTGGAGCAGCTCCTCTGGGGGAATCCCAAGGCGTTCCCAGGCCAGCCGAGAAACATAGTCCCTCCAGCGTGTCCTGGGTCTTCCTCTGGGTCTCCTCCCGGTGGGACATGCCCGGAACACCTCACCAGGGAGGCGTCCAGGAGGCATCCTAACCAGATGCCCGAGCCACCTCAACTGGCTCCTCTCGATGTGGAGAAGCAGCGGCTCTACTCCGAGTCCCTCCCGGATGACTGAGCTTCTCACCCTATCTCTAAGGGAGAGTCCAGACACCCTGCGGAGAAAACTCATTTCAGCCGCTTGTATCCGAGATCTCGTTCTTTCGGTCACAACCCAAAGCTCATGACCATAGATGAGGGTGGGAACGTAGATCGATCGGTAAATTGAGAGCTTTGCCTTTTGACTCAGCTCTCTCTTCACCACGACAGACCGGTACAGCGCCCGCTTCACTGCGGACGCTGCACCTATCCGCCTATCGATCTCACGCTCCAGTTTTCCCTCATTCGTGAACAAGACCCCGAGATACTTAAACTCCTCCACTTGGGGCAGGACCTCCTCCCCGACCCGGAGAGGGCATGCTACCCTTTTCCGGCTCAAGACCATGGCCTCGGATTTGGAGGAACTGATCCTCATCCCGGCCGCATCACACTCGGCTGCAAACCGCTCCAGCGAAAGCTGTAGATCACGATCTGATGAAGCCAGTAGGACCACATCATCTGCAAAAAACAGAGAAGCGATTCTAAGGCCACCAAAACGGATCCTCTCAACACCGACCGTGGTGTAGTGGTAATGGCAGTCGACCCCTGATCGGAAGGTTGGAGGTTCGAATCCTGCATCCGCCCACCATGTGTCGTTGTGTCCCTGGGCAAGACACTTAACCCCGAGTTGCTCCTGGTAGGTCTGGATGGCGCCTTGCAAGGCAGGCTACCACTACCGGTGTATGAATGTCTGAATGAATGGGTGGATGGCTGGTATTGTAAAGCGCTTTGGGGCTCCTCACAGGGGGCTGGAAAGCGCTATATAAATAAGCTCCATTTACCATTTACCTTGGCTGCGCCTAGAAATTCTGTCCATAAAAGTTATGAACAGAATCGGTGACAAAGGGCAACCTTGGCGGAGTCCAACTCTCACCGGAAACGAGCCTGACTTACTGCCGGCAATGCGGACCAAGCTCTGACACCGGTCGTACAGGGACCTAACAGCCCATATCAATGGGCCTGGTACCCCATACTCCCGGAGTACCCCCCACAGAACCCCCCGAGGGACGCGGTCGAATGCCTTCTCCAAGTCCACAAAGCACATGTAAACTGGTTGGGCAAACTCCCATGTACCCTCCAGGACCCTGCTGAGGGTGTAGAGCTGGTCCAGTGTTCCACGACCAGCACGAAAACCACACTGCTCCTCCTGAATCCGAGGTTCGACTATCCGACGGACCCTCCTCTCCAGAACCCCTGAATAGACCTTACCAGGGAGGCTTAAGAGTGTGATCCCCCTATAGTTGGAACACACCCTACGGTCCCCCTTTTTGAATAGGGGAACCACCACCCCAGTCTGCCAATCCAAGGGAACTGCCCCCGATGTCCACGCGATATTGCAGAGTCGCGTAAGCCAACACAACCCCACAACATCCAGAGCCCTAAGGAACTCAGGACGAATCTCATCCACCCCCGGAGCCTTGCCACCGCGGAGCTTTTTAACCACCTCGGCGACCTCAGCACCAGAGATTGGAGAGCCCGACCCAAAGTCCCCAGGCTCCGCTTCCTCAGTGGAAGACGTGCCAGTAGGATTGAGGAGGTCTTCGAAGTATTCCGCCCACCGACTCACAACATCCCGAGTTGAGGTCAACAGCACGCCATCCCCACCATAAATGGTGTTGGTCGCGTACCGCTTTCCCCCCCTGAGACGCCGGATGGTGGACCAGAATCGCCTCGAAGCCGTACGGAAGTCATTCTCCATGGCCTCTCCGAACTCCTCCCACGCCCGAGTTTTTGCCTCAGCAACCACCCGAGCCGCATGCCGCTTGGACTGCCGGTACCTATCTGCTGCTTCCGGGGTCCCACAGGCCAAAAAGGCCCAATAGGACTCCTTCTTCAGCTTGACAGCATCCCTCACCGCCGGTGTCCACCACCGGGTTCGAGGGTTGCCACCACGACAGGCACCAACAACCTTGCGGCCACAACTCCGATAAGCTGCCTCGACAATAGAGGCGCGAGAACATGGCCCACTCGGACTCAATGTCCCCCGCCTCCCTCGGAACGTGTTCAAAGCTCTCCCGGAGGTGGGAGTTAAAGCTCCGTCTTACGGGAGACTCTGCCAGACGTTCCCAGCAGACCCTCACAATACGTTTGGGTCTGCCAGGTCTGACCGGCATCCTCCCCCACCATCGGAGCCAACTCACCACCAGGTAGTGGTCAGTTGACAGCTCCGCCCCTCTCTTCACCCGAGTGTCCAGGACATGCGGCCGCAGATCAGATGAGACGACAACAAAGTCGATCATCGAACTACGACCTAGGGTGTCCTGGTGCCAAGAGCACATATGGACACCCTTATGCTTAAACATGGTGTTCGTTATGGACAATCCATGACGAGCACAGAAGTCCAATAACAGAACACCACTCTGGTTCAGATCAGGGGGGCCGTTCCTCCCAACCACACCCCTCCAGGTCTCACTGTCATTGCCCACGTGAGCGTTGAAGTCCCCCAGTAGAACAAGGGAGTCCCCAGGAGGCGCACTCTCCAATACCCCCTCCAAGGACTCCAAAAAGGGTGGGTAATCTGCGCTGCCGTTCGGCGCATAGGCACAAACAACAGTCAGAGCCCGTCCCCCCACACGTAGGCGAAGGGAGGCTACCCTCTCGTTCACCGGGGTGAACCCCAACGTACAGGCACCAAGATGGGGGGCAACAAGTATGCCCACTCCTGCTCGGCGCCTCTCACCAGGGGCAACTCCAGAGTGGAAGAGTGTCCAACCCCTCTCAAGGAAACTGGTTCCAGAGCCAGAGCCATGCGTTGAGGTGAGTCCGACTATTTCTAGCCGGAACCTCTCAACCTCACACACTAGCTCAGGCTCCTTCCCCACCAGAGAGGTGACATTCCATGTCCCAATGGCCAGCTTCTGTAGCCGAGGATCAGACCGCCAGGGTCCCCGCCCTCGGCCACCACCCATCCCACATTGCACCCGACCCCTTTGGCCCCTCCCATAGGTGGTGAGCCCATGGGAAGGGGGACCCACGTCTCCTCTTCGGGCTGTGCCCGGCCGAGCTCCATGGGTAAAAGCCCGGCCACCAGGCGCTCGCCAACGTGCCCCACCTCCGGGCCTGGCTCCAGAGTGGGGCCCCGGTGACCCGCGTCCGGGCGAGGGAACATTGATTCCATTAATTGAACTCATCATAGGGGTTTTTGGGCTGCACTTTGTCTGGTCCCTCACCTAGGACCTGTCTGCCTTGGGTGACCCTACTAGGGGCATGAAGCCCCTGACAGCATAGCTCCTGGATCATTGGGACACTCAAACCCCTCCACCACGGTAAGGTGGCAGCCCAGGGAGTTTTGAAGATATTTAAACAAATCATGAATCAAAACGTTCAGCTCTTTCAGGACAATCCTGCTGTGACTTTTGGTTTTGGTGCAACTTTAGCTTTTTGAAATATTTAGTCTTCTGACATTTTTTTCCCCTCATAGAAAATGAACTGAGCTCATTTTCCATCCTTCAGATCTTTAGATCTATTACAACCTTTTACTGCTCCTTTCACATTTGGTTCTGCTTCAGCTTCTTTCAGCTTCCTTCTGAAAATTTTAACTTTTTCCAGCTACTTTCAGCTGTTTTATCAGCTGTTTTGTGTTCCTTTCAGATTCTTTCTTCTAACTACAACATCTTTGTGCTTCTTCTAACTTCTTTCTGCTAATTTCAGCTTGTTAGCTCCTTTCAGCTTATTTATGCTATTTCAGCTGCTATTTAGCTGTTATTATGCTAATTTAAGCTAATACCATATTTTTGCACTCAATCAACTTTTTTCTTTCTAATTCAGCAAAAATGTGCTCTCTCCCCTTCCTTCTGATAACTTAAGCTTCTTTCTGCTTTTTTAGCTACTTTTCAGCTGTTCATTGTTAATTTCAGCTGCTTCACATTTTCACATTTTTTTAGCTAGTTTCAGTTCTTTCCACTTCCTTCTGGTAGTTTGAGCTTCATTCTGCCTTTTCAGATATTTTTTGTGATAATTTCAGCCTTTTAAAGCTAAATTCTTATTATTTGTCCTCATTTCTGCTTAATTAAGCCTAATTCTGCAAAAACGTGTTCTTTCTTCTTTATTCTGCTAAATTAGGCTTGTTCTTCATTTCAGCTGTTTTTCAGCAAGTTCTTCTGCACTAAGCATTCACGCTGCATGTTTGCAGGAAATACAGTTTCTCTAGTTTGCTTATTTTCTCACTGTAAGTGATCATGCATTTGCCTGCTTCTCTGCGTCTGTTAGCAAAATATCTAATTTTTGATGCTGTCTTCTGCAACCTCAGGATTCCATGACAGTAGCACTGACCACCAAGCCACCACTGAAACTTACAACTGAATGTACGTCTAGAAATTATTAACACTTGGAATGAACTCAATTCAAGATGGCCGTCACAGCTAAATGACTTTGGCCTGGACAGAACAGCTATAACTGTGTGAATCAACTCTGTTTGTCTGTTAACAAAATATTTCATGAACTACTGGACAGATTTATATGAAAATTTCAGAAATTATTCAATGGATGAACATCTACAAGTGATTATAATTAGTTCACCCAAGAAAAGATGGCCGCCACAGCGAGTTCAATTTATCTAACACAAAAATGCAAAAAAAAAAACTCAGTTGTTCAGATGTTGAACACAGATTTGTTGTGGTAGCAGCTGAGAGTCCTTCAGAACACAAACTTCAAGCACTAAAGTTTACACAATATAACTGTTTAAAACTATGACGTGCAAGGTAGAAAGTGATTCACATTCTTAGAAGAAAAAAAGTAACTTTTCAATTTATCATGTCCTTAGCTGCTACCAAACCCTGACAAACCTCAAGTTTATGCCAGGCTTCATAAGCCCAAAAAATAACCTTCTTATAAATGTTTTGCATCAGATGGAGCGTTCACCAATCCTGTCATTATTCACAATCCATTAACCGCGTTGTGCGATTTGTCCCAGCTTTAAAAGGCACGGACAAACGGTTTTGTTTACAAAGGAATCAGGACACGCTGATCCGTGTCATCCCAGGGATCTTCGACGCATCAGTGTTCAAATCAGAGAACGTACAGAAATAACCGATCGTGTCATATCCACACGGAGATGGTTCTTCAATACACGCTGCAAGATGGAAGCTTTATGTTGCATTTCTGTCTCTGAATTATTTTTAAGGTGAAAAATAGAAAAGTGCCACAAAAAGATTCTTATTTTTTACGGGAAGAAGAATGTTTGTGCTAGACACCTGCAATAATCCAGATTAGGCTTAAAATCAAGTCTGCATCTCAATAAAATACTGCTTTCTTGTTTACACAGTTGGATGCTCAGGATCTAATGAAACCTTCTGCTTTGTTGGAGGAAAAATGTGCTGTGGGAAGGGATGATGTACAGGCGATGATTCACACATGCATGAGAACAGTATTGTGTTGAGATGCAAAAAAAAAAAAGAGGTGAGGCTGTGATGCAATTAGGGCTGTAGTGATACAATAATCTCACGACACGATCCACGATATTCTGCTCACGATACGATATATATTGCAATATTCAGCAAACAATACAATTCAATACACTTTTGCGATTTTCTGAAAGATTTTAGAGGGACAGAGTGATTTTGGTGACATTTTGAGACTGTTATAGACTTGGATTGAATTAATTTAACTGAAAACTGATTAAAAGCAACAAAATACTTGGCTCTGGTTGGACATGGACACAGACTTAAAGTCGACAGCTGGACAAAATGAATCAAAGAAGTGGTGAGAAAACATGTTTCTTTTAATTGAAACAGTAAAAACTGTAGCTTACATGCATTTGTAAAGTAAATAAAGTGCACCAAGTGCCCTGCTCTGAATAGTTTGAAACCTTTTTAACCTTGACACTTAACATCTGAAGGAATCACTCTAAGTGCTTGGTAAGTAAACAGTAATATGACTTCTCCAAAACAGTCTATAATTCAAGTAATGAAGAACATTTAACTTCAAATGCACCCATCTTAGCAGAGCAGCTTAAGGCCTGTAGATAGACCCTGACTAATAAGTGAACTCTAAACAGAAAGTCTACTCTGCAGACCAAGTGAGCTACATTCTCCTCAGATTTTTGTTTAGAAATAGAATCTGATCGACGTGCTCTGGGAGAAGTGCACTTCTCTGCGCAGTGATGATATCTCCAGCGGTGGAGAAGACTCTCTCTGAGGATACACTGGTGCCAGGGATGCAGAGGGATCTAAAAAAGCTAAGTCTGGTCCTCTGGACATAAAACAAACAAAAAAAAAGGTACGATACTTGCACATGAATATCAATTTTTTTTCTAGGAAAGTAAAAAAAAAATCTATATATATCGCGATATCGATATTACACAGCCCTAGATGCAATGTCACTTTTTCTTTGGGTTGCATTGCATGAAAATGATGCAAGAAAACCTGCATTAGGTTTTTGCAGGGCGAGCGGTGGCATACTCGAGGGGACGACCGCAGGCCTGACTTCAAGCCATGAAAAGCTCCACTCAGGCATCAGCCAGACAATAATTGTGTTTACATGTGTAGAAGATTAAAAACGACTGTCAATCAGAAACAAAGCAATCAAGTGAAGCACACACTAATGCAAAATTGTGTCTAATTCTCCACTCGTCCATGTGAAAACCTAAAAAGACCGAGCGTCTTTCTTTGGTCATTATACCCACGATCGCTCCATTACCCACAAAAGTGAGATGAGAGAGATGCTCAGTCTTCGATGCAGCCTTCTCACCGTAGGGGGTGTGTTCCTTTTAAGCGCCTGCTGTTCTGCTGTTCAAGGCTGCTTACCCCTCAACAGAAACACAGCAACGTCTGTTAAAGTGTTCCTCCAATATCTGGCAGCTCCGACGCACAGCAAACAGTCAATAAGCTGACGGCGGAAATGATTAATCACTGGCTGGATGTAGCTCTCTGTATTTAGGGTGAAGCGTGCATGATAAACTGTGTAAACACAGACACGCTGAAATCCAGATTCACATTAATGGATGACCAGTCAGATTCTCAGGACAGTGTTACACTTTTACTATTTTATGCTTATGTTTATTAAATGTTTTAGTGTTTAGTGTTTAGATGGTTACTGTTGCACCGAGGGACTGAGAGAAACGCAATTTCGGTCCTGTGTATGTCCTGTACATATTGCAGTTCTGACAATAAAGTTGACTTTGACTTTGATTCAGTAAATTGTTGTCATCCATCCATCCATCCATCCATTTTCTTCCGCTTATCCGGGGTCGGGTCGCGGGGGTAGCAGCCTAAGTAGGGAGGCCCAGACTTCCCTCTCCCCAGCCACTTGGAGCAGCTCCTCTGGGGGAATCCCAAGGCGTTCCCAGGCCAGCCGAGAAACATAGTCCCTCCAGCGTATCCTGGGTCTTCCTCTGGGTCTCCTCCCGGTGGGACATGCCCGGAACACCTCACCAGGGAGGCGTCCAGGAGGCATCCTAACCAGATGCCCGAGCCACCTCAACTGGCTCCTCTCGATGTGGAGAAGCAGCGGCTCTACTCCGAGTCCCTCCCGGATGACTGAGCTTCTCACCCTATCTCTAAGGGAGAGTCCAGCCACCCTGCGGAGAAAACTCATTTCAGCCGCTTGTATCCGAGATTTGCATTTAATTTGTTGTCAGTGTCTGCAAATGTGCTATAAGCTGTTCTGAAGTGTTGCAACAATATGGCAGGTACCGCATTTTTCGCTGTATAAGTTGCACCTTTTTGCATACATTTGCAAGTCCTGCGACTTATACACCAAATCGATGTATTTATGTTTTCCCTCCATATTTATAACCAATTTTTGGCTGAGATCTGATGATTTCATTCATTCTGACATGAAAAATATTGAACACTTCCATTTTCAGCCACTAGAGGGCCCTCAAGTAATATGGAAAGCCAAGTGTCTCATTAATAGGTAAAAATGGATATTAATGAGACACTTGGCTTGCCATACAGAGACACCTTCATCTCGCTCCAGAACTCCTGGAGCAAACGTCAAATTAGCTGCATTTCACCGCACCGACCAGGTGAATTGCAGATGATTTGACCATTGAAGTGCATTTATTAAGGACCTGTTAGACTGAAACACACCTTTACTATAATGTCGAGCAAACAAATAATTGTTTTTAAGTGTTACCGGTAATCTTTTTAAATTCTTGTTAGAATCCTCCCGTCCACACTCCCGCGACCGCCATTTGGCAACCCATCTTCTTCTACGCGGTCGTAAAAATTTATCTTTGCACGGACATGTCCAACGAGCGTCCGCTTCGAGTCTAATCCGTTACGGGCAGACCTCCACGGACTGAGGTCCACCTGAGTCTGTGGGAGCCTTAACATCCATCTGCCAATATACCCACTGTCCCTCCTCTGGACATGTCCAAACCACTGTCCCTCCTCTGGACATGTCCAAACCACTGTCCCTCCTCTGGACATGTCCAAACCACTGTCCCTCCTCTGGACATGTCCAAACCACTGTCCCTCCTCTGGACATGTCCAAACCACTGTCCCTCCTCTGGACATGTCCAAACCACTGTCCCTCCTCTGGACATGTCCAAACCATCTCAGTCTGGCCTCCCTAACTTTATCTCCCAGTTGTTCAACATGTGCTGTACCTCTGATGATCTCATTCCTGATCTTATCCATCCTTGTCAC
>JBBPBX010032857.1:1795-16090 GCA_038048925.1 Garcialebias charrua
GTTACGGATAACTTGGCCAGAATCCCCACCTTGACAACAGGTAACGAGGTTGGCAGGCAATTTCTTCTTCACCAAGCAGAAGTCGGCCACGAGGTACAGCATACTGTACCTATTTTTCCCGACTTCCAGACGGAGCTGACTCCCACCTTGGCTGAACCCGGGGCTCCACTGACTTTGCCTCTCTCCAAGTTCCTGGACGTTGCCGGAATGGAAATAGCTGGCATGGCTAATATTCCCCAGATGGAGGATACGTTGGCGGCACATTTAGCCCCCAGAACTTCGGGCTCCAAACCGACTCTGCCTAGCAAGGCTTGCCGCGTGTCTGTCTCCCAGCTTGAAAAGTGTTACCGAGCTCAAGGCCTTGCGGTCCGCGCCATGAACGCTTCAGCCATGATGCAGGCCTACTTGGCGGAAAAGCTTCAAGAGCTCCAGCAGACTGCCAACAAAAAGAAAGCACCCGACGTCCTAGAGGAGGCCCGCAAGGCGACAGATTTTGCTTTTCGCCTCATGGGAACAGCCACAATCGCTCAAGGGCAAAGTATGGCCGAGAGTGTCATTCGAATGGGGTGACAACCCTGACGTGCTGGCTCCTATGGTGGACTTAACAGTCGAATTTGACACTCGAGGCATGATGAACGAGGACGAGATCTCGATTTCAGCCTCAGGCGAATTTTCCGCGGAGGACGCAGACGTCGAATATGAGGAACAGGGAGAAGACCTCTCCCAAACCCCGGTACCTGTGCTCCCGGAGACTGACTTTTCCATCCCTGCTCTGTTCGACCTGTGTCACAGAGCAACGGACGCGCTACAGATCCCATGGCCAGAGCCTCCGCCTCGTCAACAGGTCACGAGGCTGGCAGGAAACTATTTTTACTCAAAGCAGCAGGCCGCCATAAGGCAAAGGATGCCCGTCTTCCTGGACTTCCTCACAGAGCTGGCTCACACCTGGCCTCAGCCCCGAGCTCCCATGCTGTTACCACTCTCGCAGTTTCTCGATGTGGACGGGATGGATGAGGTGGGAATAGCCAACGTGCCTCAAATTGAGGACACACTGGCGTCTCACCTGGCTCCCAAGTCATCCGGGACAACACCAACTCTCCCCAGCAAAGCTTGTCGAGCTTCAGCTTCTCTGCTTGAGAAATGCTACAGAGCTCAGGGACTCGTGGCGCGTGCGATGAACGCGTCCGCGTTGATGCAAGCTTACCTGGCTGAAAAACTGCAACAGCTCCAGGTAAAGACGGACAAGCAAGCTGCCGCTAACTTGCTGGATGAGGCCCGCAGGGCAACAGACTTTGTGCTCTGCATGATGGGAACAACCGCTGTTGCTCAAGGCAGAGGCATGGCTGAAGTGGTCATCGCGATACGCCATCTGTGGATGACTTTAACTGACCTTCCCGTGGGACAAAAGGTGCCTTTTCTTCACCACTCAATAGAACCGACGGGATTGTTTGGGAAAGCTCTGGATCGAATTCTGACCAAGCTGGACCAGAGGCGCAAACAGGCTGAAGCTCTCCGGGTGGGAATTCCCAGGAGAACCTTCGTCCCCCGCAGGGAGTCAGCTGGGGACAGACCTGCGCAGCCTTGACACCACTCAGCAACGCATGCCCCACCGCAAAAGCGGCCGGCATACGAGGTCGAGCACCGGCAGAATCAACCGCCGGGCCCACCTCGGACCGAACACGCATGGAGCAAAAACAGGTTTGTCCCCTGCCAGGCGGTCAGACACAGGGCCTCCTCGGCAAACCGGGACACCAGACAAAAGCGTGCCTGATGAACCAGGTTCACGTCTTGGGTTTACACGATCACCCGCCCAAGCGGTACGGGGAATGATCTTTTCATGTCCAGACTTTATTTGTAGCACGGTACAAAAAGCTGGTAACTCTGTTGCATGCACAAATCATGTTTTTCCTGCTGTGAGTGACATAAAGTCATATATGTCGTTACACATAAGCATGAATAAAGCTCAAAAAACAGCCCCTCTCTGTTTTATTGACTCTCAAAAAAACAACAACAAACACAATAACTTAAGCAGAAACGGGTCCCTCTGGCCTGCCAGCCGACAAAAAGGGAGGGGGCCGTTCCCCCCCTCCCTCACGGCTCAGGGGGTGTTAGCCTAATCAATGAGCCCCAGCAGGGTGCCTCCACTCCACCTGTAGCAGACAGGCAAAGAGGCGTCTGCAAGCAGGCCCCGCACCCCTCACGGAGACAGGTGAGGGGGGTCACATGCTCCAGCCCCCGCTCCATTGTGAACAACGGGGCGGACAATACACTAACCAAGCAAACACGTGACATGTCCGCGCCTCAGGGATGCGCGCCGACAGAATCTAACGACGGGGGGCCACGGCAGAAGCCCACAGGCAACCACAAGCTTCACACGTTCACAAAGGTGATTGTGATCAAACTGCTGTGTGTGTAAACAAATCAGGGCTGAATCAGATTCCTCTTCCTGTTATTCGAAGGGAACTGAGCTCTCTGTCACCAACCAATTTAAAGTCTGCCAAGCACAAAGGATCATCTCCACATTCTCACGTTGCAGCTGTCCCCTTATCATTAATGGGTGACATGTAATGTCCAAGCAGTGATCCGGCAGCACGTGACCTTTCTCACTGTGCTGGTTCAGCTCTGCTCTTAAACGATATCCCCCCAACGGGTGAAACACAGACTCCGGGCAGTTTGTCTGGCTCCAACGCTCTGTTAAGGTCGAGGACCAGTAAACTAGACGCATCTAGGAAACGGATTGGGGTCAGGAGATCTGCTCGTTTACAAAACTCGCAGCTTCTCAGTCCCATGACCCCAAACAAGGAAAGGAAAAACAGACATTCTGTTCCACTTCTGTCTAATAAGGACGACAGATTGCATCTGCCCTTGATCACTCTCGATCAGAGCAGCGTGGCAGCACATCAGCAAAAAGGCCTTCTCCCTGACTTGGTTGACCCCCAGGGGATCACAACATCCAGGGCCCTTGGAGGAGAACTGGCTACACCAACTGCACTTCTTCAGGGACACAATATGTCACCAGAAGGAGCGGTCTCGCCACTTAGGCTGGGAGCTGTTAAAAATTTCAGTTTGGTGGTGGAAAAAAACAAGCTGATGGCATCAGGCCTGCCGGAAAATGTGGTAAAAAGCATTCTAAATGCCCGTGCTGTGTCTACACAGTCTCTCTACGCACAGAACTGGCGTATTTTTGAAGCTTGGTGCACAGAAAGAAATATTATTTCTTACTCATGTAACCTGGCTCAGCTCCTGACTTTCCTTCAGGACTTACTCGAAAAAGGTTGTTCTTTCTCAACAATTAAAGTGTTCCTATCAGCAATTTCAGCCTGTCACAAAGGCTAGAGAAACAGGACACCTAGCGTGCATTCAATCATAATAAGATTTATGAAAGGCGTGCTAAGAATGAAACCACCCAGCAGGATCCTGACCCCTGGTTGGGATCTTCGAGCCACTGAGCGAGATTAAGATAGATTTATTATCTTATAAATCACTCTACTCTTGGCCCTTTGCTCGGCGAAACGCGTGGGTGATCTCCATGCATTGTCTGTACATCCAATGTGTACCAGATTCGCCCCTGACGGGTCAAAGATCACCCTAAGGCCTAATCCCGCATACATCCCCAAGGTCTTGACTTTAAGCCTTAGGAGTCTGGACTTTGATCTCTCCTCCTTTCCACCTGCTCCTGTCCTCACTCAGGAACAGGAAAGGCTGAAGGCTCTCTGCCCAGTGAGAGCTTTACGCACTTACATGCAGAGAACAGCCGAATGGAGAAAAACAAATCAACTGTTTGTGTGCTTTGCAGCACCTGCTACCAGAAAGGCCCTATCAAAACAACGCCTCTCACACTGGGTGACTGAGGCCATTAAAAGGGCGTACAGTAGCAAAGGTCAACAGGTGCCCTCTGGAGTGCACGCTCACTCTACTCGGGGCTTGGCCACTTCGTGGTCACTGTTCAAGGGTGTACCAGTTGCAGACATTTGTGCTGCGGCGAACTGGAGCTCAATAAACACTTTTGCAAAGCATTACAGTTTGGATGTTACTGCGTGTGATGTCACTCAGGCTGTTCTTTCTAACACACAGTAGAAAGTAGCCTTGAGATGCCTGCTGGTCAAGGGCAGACGTTCACACTAGCATGCATTTTACTGAGCATTTCAAGGGCGTGAATGAATTACGTTCCCATAGCATATGTTGCACCGAGAGAACATGACTGAAAGGGAACTGAAAGTTATGCACCATAACTCATGTTCCCTGAAGGAAGGGAACGAGGTGCAACATATCTGGCCCTTTCAATGCTGAAAGCTCGGTGAAGTGCATTTTGGAGAAAGATGGATGGGCGTCAGCGGCTTAAATACCCAGAGGGCGGGGCCTCTGACGCAACGCTGACGCCCTTGCCGTAAAGGCGTGAATGTATTCCTTCAGGTAAACGCGCGGGGCGCAATTCCCATAGCATATGTTGCACCTCGTTCCCTTCCTTTAGGGAACATGAGTTATGGTGCATAACTTTCAGTTTTGTTCATAATGGAACACAGTGAATGGTTTCTTTTGTTGATGAGACGTTTCGTCCTTCATCTGAAGGACTTCTTCAGTCTAAGGAGCCACCAAACCAAACTGAATCCCACAAACAGCCAAAGTCCATGCTCATTAAACCAGGTATAAATCCAATACATTAAAAACAGTCTTCTGTAATGAGCATTGCTGCCCAGGCTCAGGAGCACTTCAATAACTGTCTGTAAATACAGGTATTCCCCGATTTACGAGCGAGATCCGTTACAACGAGGCGCTCGTAAACCGGAAATCTCGTAATTTGGAACGGTTGCCATGTCTCTCGTAAGTCCGGAATTTCGCTCGTAAATTGGAACGGTTTCGCTAGCGCGACTACAAACACTCGTTTTTCATCAAAAAACTGCTTATGAGTGCATAAAAATGATCGGAAACGTGTGTCCATATGTTTAGCTAACTAACTGTGGTGAAAAAACACATGAAAACTCAGTATTTTTTGCGTTTTTTCCAAAAATTCGCCAGCTCGTAAGTCTGGAACCTCGTAGATCAGAGTGCTCGTAATTCGGGGACTACCTGTACAGCTGGCTGTATCAACCACAAATGCTAGTTAAAGCTCTATCATGCAAGGAAGAAGCCATCTCTGTTGGTTAATTTGTTTTGCATGCAGTACCTTTTTTGACCACTGGATGAAAGTGTAAGACTGTTTGAACCAAAGGATGGATAGTAAGGGAGCGAGCATGGGCTGTCTCTCTCCTTCCTTTTTTTGGTTCTCAAAATAGCGGACGCTCAGTGTGGTTTGAGCTCTTTAGCATAGCACTTTTCACACAAAGCTTTTAATAAAAAATCAGTAAACAAGTTTTCAGCTTCTTTTTTCAGAGAAAAACAGCTTTTTATACAAAGGCATGAATTTCAACCGTGAATTTTGGAGCTTCGACAAGACGTCGTTTTTTTCCCCCCGAGGATGGTCTGTTAGCTTAGCTCGTATCTTAGCTTCTCAACTTAGCTGCTGCTATAGAACAGTGGCTGTGTCTCAATTCAGGGGCTGCATCCTCATGAGTGCGCATTTGTCGGCCGCATACGTCATTGCCCCGCGCGGAGGACTGTCCCAATTCGAAGACTCCTCCTCATGCGGCCGAGGAATGCGGCCTACTTCCTGCCGAAATCCAAGGATGCATCCGTGAATCCTTCAAGACGGAGGCTATCCCAGAATTCATAGCGCCAGCAGAGATTTCGCGGGGGGTGGGACTTTCTGCGTGCAGGGTCGGGACTGCTGCGTGTTGTTGAGTCATCAGCTCGTTCAACCTCAGCGCAAGCTTGAATCTCATTAAAATTTAACTACAGAAACGACTAAAAAAATTTGTTAGCTGAATATATATTAGTGTTTCTGAGTTTACTGTTTGTTAAGAACTGATTACAAATTAGCTTATTTTACACGTGCGTAGCAAGGTTTTTCTGAGGGGCGATCTGTTAAAACTCAGAGTGGACCTACAAAATGCAAGTTGCCCAGTAGGTCACCGCGTTAAACATTGGGTTGGCATGCAGATCCTTTTCTCAAAAACTGGTTCGAATCTCACTCGGTACGGTTAAAACTTATTTTACGTTTGTCTTTTATTGGATAAAAAAAAAGGAGTTTCACAAACTCCTTTTTTAAAATCTTAGTCCTCATATTTTTATCCAATAAAAGACAAACGTAAAACAACTTTTAACCGAACCGAGTGAGATTCGAACCAGCTTCGAGAAAAGTGTCTGCACACCAAGCCAATGATTAACCGATTGAGCTACTTGGCAACTTACATTTTGCAGGTCCACTCTATCTTTTAACCGATCGGCCGTCAGAAAATCCTTTCTACGCACGTGTAAAATAAGCTGATTTGTAATCAGTTCTTAACAAACAGTAACCTCAGAAACACTATATATACATGTATTCAGCTTAGTAATATATTATAGCGGCGTCCCTTCTCTTTCCACACACACACACCAAGCGCGCACACAAGAACTTCCCACCCACTTCAAGAGAACGCCCCACCCACTTCAAGGCCGGCAAACCTGAAGGCTAGACCGTCCCATTTCAGCAGTTTCGCTCAGCCCACCTGGTCTTGTGAGTGCATGGCCTACTCGGCCCAGCTAGGCTGGGTCTTCATGAGGATGCAGCCCCTGAATTGAGACACAGCCACAGTCTCTGTAGGACAGTTCAAAGTTCACACAGTCAGCAGCTGAGTACAGGTAGTCCCCAACTTACGGGTGAGTTCCGTTACTACGACTATCTCGCAAGACGAAAATCTCGTACGTCGGAACACGAAACACGTGTTCTCGTAAGTCCGGATTTTCGGTCGTAAGTCGGAAAATTTATGCTAGCGCTACTACGAACACTCGTTTTTCAACACAAACGTTCATACTAGTTCATAAACATGCTCAGAAACTTGTTTACAAACGGTTAGCTAACACACTTTCATCTAAAAACACATAAAAGTGCTTTATTTTTTGTATGTTCTTTACAAATTTACTGTTCATTACTAGTGAGCTCGTAAGTCCGGAACCTCGTAAGTAAGAGCGCTCGAAAGTCGGGGACTACCTGTACATTTTTTATCACAACATTAAACATTGACAAGAGTTATAGGGACAAACATGTACAAAAGAAAATATGAGCACTGAACAAGGGGATTCTTAAATTGCTGCATTGTGCTTTACAAATTAGGAATTAAAGGAATTAAAGTGTTCCATGAAGAAATGCAAGCACACATCACCTTTGATGCCAGAATTTTAGACCAGAGTATGCTAAGACATGTCACAGCTAATTTGATTAAACCCTCAGAAGAATGCTTTCTGCAATAGCATGCAATATTACTAGATGTCATCACTTTTAGCTTGATATCTGTAAAATTCACTGAGTTATAATAATAATAATAATAATAATAATAATAATAATAATAATAATAATAATAATAATAATAATAATAATAATAATGTGTTATGTAGTGTCATCATTGTATATTCTCATACAAAGACAAAATTGGCTCTCTGCTTTTAACCCATCCAACACTAGGTGGAGCAAAAGGTAGCTTTGGAAAGCGCCCGGGGAGCAACTGGGAATAAGGTGTCCTGCTCAGACACCACGAGATGTGCAATGACCGGGGATCAAACCCAGGACCTTTGGGGTCCCGAGTTGGCTACCCTGCCCCCACACTATCTCGGACAGTTTATTGGAAATGAAGTTCAAATAGCTGGGTTAGACTTTTTTTTTTCCATTCAACCTTTATTTAGTCAGGTAAATCTTATTTATTCATTTTAAATAGGATTTACACTAAAACCTAATTCATTGTTAATATATATCCATCTCACTTTATGTGAGTTTTATTAAAATATGCCCAGTAGTTTATGAAATTATTTGGTAATCCCCCCCCCACACACACACACACACAATTAAACGTTTGACATTCTATCTTTACAAGGAATTAGACTTCAATTCAATTTTAATTCATGTCTATAGCCTAACCCTGACCTTAACCCAAACCATAACCATTACCAGTAATTACCTAACCCTAACCCTAACCATTGCCAGTACATATGTAACCTTAACCTATCCATTATCAGTACATACCTAACCCTAAACCTAACCATAACCAGTACATACCTAACCCTAAACCTAACATTACCAGTACATACCTAACCCTAAACCTAACCATAACCAGTACATACCTAACCCTAAACCTAACCATTATCAGTACACACCTAACCCTCAACCTAACCATAACCAGTACATACCTAACCCTAACCTAAACATTACCAGTGCATAACTAACCCTAACCCTAATCATTACCAGTACATACCTAACCTTAACCTAACCATTATCAGTACATACCTAACCCTAACATAACCATTATCAGTAGATACCTGACCTTAAACCTAACCATTATCAGTGCATACCTAACCCTAAACCTAACCATAACCGGTACATGCCTAACCCTAAACCTAACCATTACCAGTACATACCTAACCCTAACCAAAACATTACCAGTGCATAACTAACCCTAACCCTAATCACTACCAGTACATACCTAACCCTAACCATTATCAGTACATACATAACCCTAACCTAAACATTACCAGTGTATAACTAACCCTAACCATTATCAGTACATACCTAACCCTAAACCTAACCATAATCAGTACATACCTAACCCTAACATAACCATTATCAGTAGATACCTAACCTTAAAGGGGACCACATGTAAGTATTTAAAATTTTTATGTTATTTCTGTGTGCTATCTTGACAATATTAATTCATTTTAATACACAAAATAATTCTTAGATAATTAATTATACCCTTTTTAATTCTGCCATTTTTAACTTTCGTTTTGAACGACCGGTTTCTGATACAAGTTCTGAAGTCCACGCCCTTCAAAGATCTGTTAACGCCCTCTGTAACAGCCAGTATCTGTAATGTGTTGTTGTTTTAAAATTAGCTCTTTTTTTATTACTCATTTGACTTACTGTTAGTGTTAGCTTAAGATAACTTACCGAAACCCGTCTGAGCGCGCCGCAATTTGCTGCTCCTTTTAGCATGAGACCACCCGAATCCGATGCTAATGTTAGCTTGTTCCTCTTCCGGTGTTCGCCAGCTCCGCTCGTTGCACGCGGCGATTTTGGGAGTTATCGCTGTTCCAGTCAAGACAACACAAAGTTCACCAAGTGTCTCCCGTAAATTAATCCGTAAGGAGAAGGTCCTCGCTGCTGCGAGGCTGCTGCGAGGCAGCAGCGAGGCTGTACAGTTGAAGCTCCGCTCCATCGCGCCAGAAGAGGGTCCCGTTGCCGCTGGTCCCTACGCCGGGGGTCCGCTCGTTTAATTTTTGCCGGCTGCGCGTTGGGAGCGATCGCAAATACACTAAAAATTGAACTAAAACATAAAAATAACAATTATACTTTATTTATAAAGCCATTTAAAAAAACACAGCTGCAACAAAGTGCTGTACACATGAAATTAAGAACATATAAACAAAAGATGAGATGAAATCATGAAAAACAACAGTCATGTGTTTAATACAGAAGTGGGTTGAGCCTAACCAGGGGTTGCTAGGTGAGGGGCTGGACTCAGGTTGGGGTGGGTTGTCCTCTCTCGCTTGTGACGTAACATGCGAGAGTATTTTAAAACGAACCGTTTTTATCACAGACAAATAAATCTACTTAGAGTAAATAAACCACTGGGTGCATTTCTTTGGCCTTAGGACTGTTTTTTTATGAAGTACATACCCAAAGTTGAGTAAAAAAACATTAAAAAGTGAATTTTGCATGTGTGGTCCCCTTTAAACCTAACCATTATCAGTACATACCTGTGGCCCCATACCAGTGGTCCCATGCTGAGAGACTGCTTTGGAAAAACAGACTGGAATGTTTTCAGGGAGGCTGCTGATAATGAAGGATCGGTGGATCTTGAACTATATGCATCCACAGTACTGGGTTATATTAGCACTTGCTCTGAAAATGTATCCATCAAAAAATATGTTAAATGTTACCCCAACACAAAACCCTGGTTGAATGCAGAAGTTCGCACCCTGCTGGCAGCCAGGAACACTGCCTTCAAGTCTGGGGACTCAGAAGAGTTGAGAAAGACTAGGAAAGAGCTGGTTGCTGGCATTAAGAGGGCCAAGGCCACATATGCACAGATGATTGAGGGTCAGTTCACCTCACAAGACCCATGGAGCATGTGGAAGGGTATTAAGTGCATAACTGATTATAAAGGAAGGAGTGTACAATGCCCCAAAGACCCATCTCTGCCTGATGCCCTCAACAAGTTTTATGCACGCTTTGAAGACCCAAACAGACCACCCAGCACCAGACTCACCTCATCACCAGATGAAGAGCGTCTCAGCGTGACCGCAGCAGAAGTGAGAGGTCACCCTCACAAAGCAACTGGACCGGACAACATACCCGGGAAAGTGCTGAAAGAATGTGGCGATCAGCTCTGCGATGTGCTGACCAACATCTTTAACACCTCACTTGCCCTGGAAACAGTTCACACCTGCCTGAAGACCGCCACCATCATCCCAGTCCCAAAAAGCTCCACAGTGACTGGTCTGAATGACTATCGGCCGATGGCCCTCACCCCGATAGTTGCAAAATGCTTTGAAAAACTGGTCATGACTCACATCAAAACATCCATCAACATCAACAAGGACCCTCATCAGTATGCATACCGCAAGAACCGATCAAAAGAGGATGCCATCTCCTCTGTGGTTCACACTGCTCTCACCCACCTGGATCAGAAGGAATCATACATCCGTATGCTCTTTGTGGACTTCACATCTGCATTCAACACCATGATCCCCCAAACACTGATGGACAAACTATCCACACTTGGACTAAGACCCTCCATTTGTAACTGGGTATTTAACTTTTTAACAAACAGACCTCAGTCAGTGAGGATCCACAACCTCTCCTCCTCCACTATAACCCTCAGCACTGGCTCTCCTCAAGGATGTGTGTTGAGCCCTCTTCTGTTCACTCTGCTCACATATGATTGTGCAGAAACCCATCCAGGCTGTCATATTGTAAAGTTTGCAGATGATACAGCTGTGGTGGGATGCATCACAAACAATGATGAGTCCAGCTACAGGCAGGAGGTGGAACACCTGGAGAGCTGGTGCAAAGAGAATAACCTTCACATAAATGTGAAGAAGACAAAGGAGATGATTGTAGACTTCAGAAGGAACAAACACACCCACACCCCACTGAACATAAGTGGATCTGCAGGGGAAGTGGTCTCCAGCTACAACTACTTGGGTGTACACATGAACAATAACCTCAGCTGGAGCAACAACACCACCAGCCTGATCAAGAAAGGTCATCAGAGACTCTACTTCCTCAGACGGCTGAGACAAGCTGGTCTGAGTAGCCCAGTCCTCACCTCCTTCTACAGGTGTGCAGTGGAGAGCATCCTGTGCTCCAGCATCAACGTGTGGCATGGAGGCTGCACAGCTGCAGAAAGAAAAGCTCTGCAGAGAGTGGTGAAGGCTGCACAGAAGATGTTGGAGTCAGTCTCCCCACCATCACAGACATTTACACCTCCAGATGCAGGAAGAGAACCACCTGCATCATGAAAGACCCCACTCACCCAGCACACACACTCTTTGCCCCACTCCCCTCAGGACGGAGGTTGAGGAGCATTAAGTGTAGAACCACTAGACAGGAACAGCTTCTACCCTGAGGCTGTTAGACTCATGAATTAATAAATAATAAGAATAATCACTGCAAAATATCACAACATGCTGATGCTGATCTGTTTTCTTGTTGCTGTGTTCATTTGTGACCATCTGCTCATACAGACTCATGTTCGTGCTGCTGTTTGTAATGATATATTTTTTCTATTACATTAGTGTTTAGGGTATTTCTAGTTTATGTTTATCTTAGTTATATCCTAGATGTTATTACCGTTTTTCTCTTTCATTTTGTTGTTGGATGTAACTGGGACCTTGTGTACATAATCTCGTTCCATCACATGTACTACATGTGGTGCAAATGACAATAAAGATTCTCTGACTCTGACATACCTAACCCTAACTTAAACAATACCAGTGCATAACTAACCCTAATCATTACCTGTACATACCTAACCCTAACCATTACCAGTACATACCTAACCCTAACCTAAACAATACCAGTGCATAACTAACCCTAACCCTAACCATTACCAGTACATACCTAACCCTAACCTAAACAATACCAGTGCATAACTAACCCTAACCATTACCAGTACATACCTAACCCTAACCATTACCAGTACATACCTAACCCTAACCTAAACACTACCAGTGCATAACTAACCCTAACCCTAACCATTACCAGTACATACCTAACCCTAACCTAAACAATACCAGTGCATAACTAACCCTAACCCTAACCATTACCAGTACATACCTAACCCTAACCTAAACAATACCAGTGCATAACTAACCCTAAAGGCCGAGATACACTCGAGCGTCCTCACGGTACGCCTATACGCAGCGTACGTACGCCAAGGCAAAAGCGTAGCCCCTCAGGGCATGTACGCGCAAAGCTTTTTTTTTACTACGCGTGCGCGATACGCGTGCGCGATACGCGGTGTCTGACCATAAACTTCCCGGCGCCGGACTGTTTTGTATGTTACACAAATGAAATAAATTCCCCTTCTTTATCGCTGATCGGGCCTTTTCTTTTGTTTTTTTGCCTAAAGTCAAGTAACCGCTTCTTCCTTCGTTCACTCGATGATTGAAATGAATGAATTCAGGTCCTACCTGGGTGTGCGATGTTTTAAGGCCGAGATACACTCGAGCGTCCTCACGGTACGCCTATACGCAGCGTACGTACGCCAAGGCAAAAGCGTAGCCCCGCGTAGCCCCTCAGGGCATGTACGCGCAAAGCTTTTTTTTTACTACGCGTGCGCGATACGCGTGCGCGATACGCGGTGTCTGACCATAAACTTCCCGGCGCCGGACTGTTTTGTATGTTACACAAATGAAATAAATTCCCCTTCTTTATCGCTGATCGGGCCTTTTCTTTTGTTTTTTTGCCTAAAGTCAAGTAACCGCTTCTTCCTCCGTTCACTCGATGATTGAAATGAATGAATTCAGGTCCTACCTGGGTGCGCGATGTTTTAAATATTCCCTGGTGGGCTGTGTGCTGCAGGAAAAGCGCTCCCTGTTATTATTTTTATTTCTGAGAGAACTTTTTATAACATATATAGTAGAAACACCGCATCAGAACACCGCAGAAGTCTGAGCGACCTGATCATGATGCATTCTCAAGGTTTCACTTTCAGCTGACTGAAATCTGTCAATCATTTCAGTAGGCGTGTCAGCAAGTGACCAATCAGCGAGCTCAGTTGAGTCCCCTCCGTGCACAGCTGCTCATATTACAACAAGGAGAACGTGAGCTGAAGTATAGCAGCAAAAACATACGCACAAAATATGCGCGTATACGCGCGTATACGGAGGACGTTTCAGTGTATCTCGGGCTTGAGATATCCCTGGTGGGCTGTGTGCTGCAGGAAAAGCGCTCCCTGTTATTATTTTTATTTCTGAGAGAACTTTTTATAACATATATAGTAGAAACACCGCATCAGAACACCGCAGAAGTCTGAGCGAGCTACTCATGCTGCATTCTCAAGGTTTCACTTTCAGCTGACTGAACGCTGTCAATCATTTCAGTAGGCGTGTCAGCAAGTGACCAATCAGCGAGCTCAGTTGAGTCCCCTCCGTGTTCAGCTGCTCATATTACAACAAGGAGAACGTGAGCTGAAGTATAGCAGCAAAAACATACGCACAAAATATGCGCGTATACGCGCGTATACGGAGGACGCTTCAGTGTATCTCGGGCTTAACCCTAACCATTACCAGTACATACCTAACCCTAACCATTACCAGTACATACCTAACCCTAACCTAAACAATACCAGTGCATAACTAACCCTAACCCTAACCATTACCAGTACATACCTAACCCTAACCATTACCAGTACATACCTAACCCTAACCTAAACAATACCAGTGCATAACTAACCCTAACCCTAACCATTACCAGTACATACCTAACCCTAACCATTACCAGTACATACCTAACCCTAACCTAAACAATACCAGTGCATAACTAACCCTAACCCTAACCAGTACATACCTAAACCTAACTATTACCAGTACATACCTAACGATAACCCACCAACGGCACTTCTTAATGGGCCCGGGCTTTGGATCCCATAAGGAGCAGTTGGTCCTCACAGTGAGGTATAATTTGGAAAAATGGGTCTTACAAAGTAGTACACACACACACAC
>JBBPBX010032857.1:16187-28095 GCA_038048925.1 Garcialebias charrua
CACACACACACACACACAGGCAAAAAACATTGTTGCCTGCCTTTACTCTTTCAGAGATGAGCAATAAAAGATAATTTAATAGCATACTCATTAAACTGTGAACACAACATGTAAACTAATAAGATGGCACAACTGGTAGAGCTGCTGCCTCTCAGCGAGCAGGTCCCCGGTTCAAATCCCGGTCCGGGGGCCTTTCTGGGTGGAGTTTGCATGTTCTCTCCGTGCATGCGTGGGTTTTCTCCGGGTGCTCCGGTTTCCTCCCACAGTCCAAAAACATGTATGTTAGGCTGATTGGTAACTCTAAATTGTCCCTAGGTGTGAGTGAAACAGGTCCCTCTTGTAAATGAGTCCCTGTGGCTCAATGAGGCTTGCCTGTATAAATAAAGGTTGAATGAATGAATGAAAAATAAAACTAAAGCATGGTTCAAATCATTTGTTAGATATCTGATCTCATGTATGGCACCACTTTCTGCACATTTCTCTATCACATCATTATCACAGTGTTAGCAGATCTAGTCACAATTCTGATCCTATCTATGCAATTAAAGCTTTAAAAAGATAAAAATGTGAAAATAGATGTACAAAGTAAATCTGTTCACTTATCACCCAGTAGATGGAAGTATAGACCAGTTTATTGACTGAACCACCACCATCAGGTTCTGTGTAGCCTAGATCTGAGGTCTGCCACCTTTAAAAAGACAAGTTCCCTTTTTCCATAGCTCCCATTTAATACAAATCTGTATGGAGCCCCAAAATCTACTACAACTGTAAAATCAAGGTTAAATAATGAAACAACTATAACTGATCATTTATCACTTCAGCGTTTTCAAAAGCTTCTTTACTCGGAGCATGCACGGTACCAAACTTTATTTCTATTTTTAGGGGATTTGTCTTTGTGTGTGAGTGAGTGAGTGAGTGAGTGAGTGAGTGAGTGAGTGAGTGAGTGAGTGAGTTTGTGAGTGAGTGAGTGAGTGAGTGAGAGAGAGAGAGAGAGAGAGAGAGAGATAGAGAGAGAGTGGCTTTAGAAAATGACCACAATAGCTGTGTTTCCATCCATTTTCATTTCGAATTTTGAGCTACCTCGCAAATATGTAAATACAAATTAATGCAGATCAGAAGTGTTTCCATCTACTGGCTTGAAGCGCTTCTTCCAAGCCGCGCACAGCGTCATTACGTCAGACGTCAGCGTCATTACGTCAGACGTCAGCGTCATTACGTCAGACGTCAGCACTGCGCATGTCTACAGTAAACAGGAAGTAGCGGTTGAAAACAGAACCCGGCCACACATCTCGTCAAAATGGAGAGAATATTTCAGGTACGTGTTGCTATCGGGCGAGTTGTATTTATTCTGTCATGCCAACTAGTTTTAGCGATGTTACATGTTGTCCGGAGCGGAAACAGCTGAACGTCACGTGACGTGAATGTTCGCTACGTCAGAAATGAGTCGGAAAATGTGTTTCCATCTGTCGTTTAGCGCATCTCAAATCCCAAAAACCACCTCAAGCGAGCGTATAAACTTTTTAGCGTATTTCAGGAAGTAACCTCGCATTTTGCCGTTTCCATTAAGCTTTTCTGCTGCGCTACTTCAAAATGCGCACCTAGAAACCTTGATGGAAACACGGCTAGTGAGTCTGAAAACTTCAGAAAATTAGTGTGTCCAAACAAACAAAAGTTTTATTTCCATATCGGCTGAAGTTTAAACACATTTTAGACTAAACTTGACTCACATTCATTTAATACTGGTACTGAAATAATCTGCTCAATAATCCAGGTAGAAAATCCAACAAAATTCAGTCAGTTACTCTGGATGGTTTCGTTTTGTTGAAACGTTTCATCTTTCATCCAAAAGACTTCATCAGTCTGAGGAGCCACAACAAACTCAGTCCTATAAATATGACCTTTACATAGTGGGTCAACCAGTTTGATGGTGCCATGATCTTAGCATGACTCTTAGCACCATCTTCGATGAAAGACAAAACGTTTTAACAAAACACCAAAGTTCGTGCTCAATAATCCAGGTATAAAATCCAACAATGTTCAGTCAAGTCATCTGGAAGGTTTCTTTTTTTTTTGCTGAGATGTTTCATCCAAAGGACTTCTTCAGTCCAAGGAGCCGCAACAAACTGGAGTTTCACAAGCACCATATTCCCATAGTGGAAAAACACCAGTTTGCTGGTTTTTATATTTTTGTGTAACAAAAAGAAACTGTCCAGAGGACCCGATGAGTACAAAATGCATATGCTGGAAACATTAAATGATTATTACAAATATATGGCCGGAAAAACTGCTAAAAGTTACACTTCCTGTAGTTCTCTGTCATCTACGACAAACCCAAAAGCAAAATGTCTTCAGCCACAAATAAACATCCAGCTACTTTGTAGCTCTGTATGGTGGACAGCTTCATGTCCTTGTGTCCTTGTATGGTGGATACCTTCATGTCCTTGTATCCCTGTATGATGGATACCTTCATGTCATTGTATCTCTGTATGGTGGACAGCTTCATGTCATTGTATCTCTGTATGGTGGACAGCTTCATGTCATTGTATCTCTGTATGGTGGACACATTCATGTCTTTGGATCTCTGTATGGCGGACACCTTCATGTCATTGTATCTCTGTATGGTGGACACATTCATGTCATTGTATCTCTGTATGGTGGACACCTTCATATCATTGTATCTCTGTATGGTGGACACATTCATGTCTTTGGATCTCTGTATGGTGGACACATTCATGTCTTTGGATCTCTGTATGGTGGACAGCTTCATGTCTTTGTATCTCTGTATGGTGGACACATTCATGTCTTTGTATCTCTGTATGGTGGACAGCTTCATGTCCTTGTATCTCTGTATGGTGGACAGCTTCATACCCTTGTATCTCTGTATGGTGGACACCTTCATGTCTTTGTATCTCTGTATGGTGGACAGCTTAATGTCCTTGTATCTCTGTATGGTGGACAGCTTCATACCCTTGTATCTCTGTATGGTGGACACCTTCATGTCATTGTATCTCTGTATGGTGGACACATTCATGTCTTTGGATGTCTGTATGGTGGACAGCTTCATGTCTTTGTATCTCTGTATGGTGGACAGCTTCATGTCCTTGTATCTCTGTATGGTGGAGAGCTTCATACCCTTGTATCTCTGTATGGTGGACACATTCATGTCTTTGGATCTCTGTATGGTGGACAGCTTCATGTCTTTGAATCTCTTTATGGTGGACACCTTCATGTCCTTGTATCTCTGTATGGTGGACAGCTTCATGTCCTTGTATCTCTGTATGGTGGACAGCTTCATACCCTTGTATCTCTGTATGGTGGACACCTTCATGTCATTGTATCTCTGTATGGTGGACACATTCATGTCTTTGGATCTCTGTATGGTGGACAGCTTCATGTCTTTGTATTTCTGTATGGTAGATACCTTCATGTCATTGTAGCTCTGTATGGTGGACACCTTCATGTCAATGTTTCTTTGTATGGTGGACAGCTTCATGCCCTTGCATCTCTGTATGGTGGACAGCTTCATGTCCTTGGATCTGTGTATGGTAGACAGCTTCATGTCTTTGTATCTCTGTATGGTAGATACCTTCATGTCATTGTAGCTCTGTATGGTGGACACCTTCATGTCAATGTTTCTTTGTATGGTGGACAGCTTCATGCCCTTGCATCTCTGTATGGTGGACAGCTTCATGTTCTTGGATCTGTGTATGGTAGACAGCTTCATGTCTTTGTATCTCTGTATGGTAGATACCTTCATGTCATTGTAGCTCTGTATGGTGGACACCTTCATGTCAATGTTTCTTTGTATGGTGGACAGCTTCATGCCCTTGTATCTCTGTATGGTGGACAGCTTCATGTCCTTGGATCTGTGTATGGTAGACAGCTTCATGTCATTGTATCTCTGTATGGTGGACACCTTTGTGTCCTTATATCTCTGTATTGTGGACATGATCTGTTTGTAAACCACAAACATCAACAACTGCTTCATGCTGACAACAAGCTGCCCTGTAGCTACAGAACCTCAGGAGATGAGACCAGCAGCTCAGTCACCTGCAGCCTTATTTTCACCAGACACCAAAACACAAGGGTGTGCACATGTCTGCATCTGTTAGCAACAGTGGTGGGATGTAACTAAGTACAAGTACTTTGTTACTGTACTTAAGTACATTTTTTATGTATCTGTACTTTACTTATGTAGAGTTAAATGTGGGTACTTTTTACTTTTACTCCACTACATTTGACATAAAGTATCTGTACTTTCTACTACACTACATTTCTATAATGTGTTGTGTTACAAGTTACTTTCACATTGCGATTTTTTTGATTTGTTCGTTAGTTTGAAAGTAACCAAAGGTGAGAGGGGAGTTGGTCCATTGAATCACTGCAAAGTGGACAGGTAACATTAGACCCACTTTCAAGACGAGCTGGGCCAATAATGTATGTTCTAGTATATACGTCACTGAGCTGGGGTCACCCACAGCATCGCCAACACACCCACAATGAATTCCACCGTGGAGAGTCAGCCAGAAGATACGCACCACCCATGGCCTTATTGAAAGATTATTGAAATACTATTGAGAGACTATTGAAAGACTGTTCAGTTCAGCAGGACAGATTCTCTGTCCCAAAAGAGCCAGACTGGACTCAGAAACTTTGAAAACCAACTTCTTCTGAACTTGAACAAGAAATTATTGCTGCAATATTACAATGTGTTAGTTCATGGGATGTTAGGAGAAAAGAGGTGTATCCAAATGTCTCGACACTCAGGTCCAAGTTTTGAAAATGGTGTCAGGAAGTTAAAATATTGTTCACTATTGACCCATCACAAGGTTGAATAGACAGTATTTTAACTAGAGTTGATGACAAACTGGAGTTGAAATGATCAGTGTCTGTTCCTTTGTTAGGTCTAATGCTCCTTTTTTCATCAGACAATTTTACTTAATGTTTTACTGCCGTTAAAATGACACATTGGTTTTACTTTGTGTTAAATAAAAACTTTCAAAGGTAAAATAATTCCTCTTTCTTATTTTAATTAATGACATTTAGCTCTACATGTCATCCCTGAAATTCTGACGCACAGAATCACAAGTCCAAGTGTGAACTGTGCCAGAGAGTAAACACAATAAAAACATGTAATATCTGCAGCATTTTTCTTTAAAATGGAACAACCCTATGTATTACAGAAAATATACCTACGGTAGGCTCACTTAAAGCTGCAGTATGTAGCTTTTTTTATGAACATATTTCTTCACTCTGTCACTACCTCCTGACAGACTGATGTTAGCCAGGTAATCTCTGAAAAAAAATTAAAAAAAATATTGTCCCCTTGCTTCTCCAGGTGGTAAATAAGCATTTCTAAAAAGAAAAGGTGACCCGCCATTTTCCAGCCAATAAAAACAGAGTTTGTAACCAGCCAATAAAAACAGAGCTTGAATTTGAATCAGCCAATAAAAACAGAGCTTGAATTTGAAATTCAACAGACCACAAGGGGGCAGAGCCACATATGGCTCTGAGGGGGAGGGATCAGAATGCTTTGCCTGTTGAAAATATTTCTAACTGCTGCAGTTCTACAGAAACTGCATACTGAACCTTTAATGATACTGTAGACCATTGTGTTAGGTAATACATTCAGCAAGTACTTGTTTACTTTTACTAAATTAAAAACATTAATATGGTAATTCTCTTTTTACTAGAGTACATTTTTGTCTGTTTATTTGTACTTTTACTTCAGTAAAGTGTTTGAGTACTTTCTCCACCACTGATTAGCAAAATATCTCATGAACCACTTGAATAATTTTATTGAAACTTTATTGGTTGTACATCTACGACTGGTTAACTAATTCACACATTTCTCTAAAAGATGATCTTAGACTAAAACTTTGGCATGAAAGGTGACTGGAGATACATTCTTTCAAATAATAATTTACTGTGGTGTTTAGACGTAGATGGGTATGTGTGCGTGTATGTGTGGGGTGGCAACATCCAAGCCTGATACAAACTTCTCAGATGGAAACAAACACACACAACCATGAACAAACACAGACATGCACAAAGTCACACACATTAATATGGTTCTGCTATAAACCAAAAGCTTTCTTCTGATCTCTCCTGCTGCAACACATTAGTGAGAATCCCCATCAGCCAGAAACACTGCACACCCTGTATCATGGGGTAGGGTTAGGGGTTGGGGAGAGTGGTCCCAACTACCTGGTGCTAATAAACATGATGTGGGGGGTTTCCATGGAGACCCAAGGGAGGCTCAGAGTGTTGCAGCTTTTCAACATTGAGCTCAAAAATCATTCCAAAAAGTCAGAGAGAGATAGAGTTTGTGTGTGTGTGTGTGTGTGAGTGTGTGTGCTCACACTCCAGAGGAGAACAACACACCATGAACTAATGTTGGATTCTATCCAGGCTTGCACTGGGAATGGAGAGTTATGATGTAGCCTAAGTGTACTTGGTGCCTGTGTGTGTATTTTACCAGTAAAATGTTCATGAACTCTGCTGGTTTGAAATACTACAAGTCTAATTCTGACAACGTCAGAACGCTGTGCAAAATGTACAAAGCAGAATGCAATAGTTTGAAGCTCTCTTAAACTCTTATATTATTCACAATTATTAACATGGTAAACACAGCAAACATTTAAACTAAGACATTTTGCCCATAAAAAAAAAGATCTGTGCAAATAGTACACCAGCAACATCCTGATGCATGCTCAGTAATCCAGATAGAAAAATCCAATAAAGTCCAGTCAGGACCTCTGGACGGTTTCTTTTTGTTGAAACGTTTCGTCTTAAAAACGTTAAAAACATCATTTTAAATAAGAAAATGTTTCAACAAAAAGAAACTGTCCAGAGGACCTGACTGAACTTTGTTGGAGTACCACAGCAGCCACGAGCAGCAACAGCTGAGCTGCAGCATGAAGGCAGATGTTGAAGTTTACTGTCCGGTACTTCTTCAAGTAGAAGCTGTTTTTCAGTCCAGATGTTCTCGCCTGGATACAACTCCACCTCCTTCATGGGGTGAGGGGGTGAGCAGTTTGTGGATGGGTGGGGCTACAGAGGATGCAAGGGGCTCTGTCCCTAAATCTGGCAGTGCACATGTCAATAATGCACCAGACGGTCCTCTGCAGACTGTTTCCACAGCTACTCCATCGCTGTAGAGTGGAGACAGAGCCAGTCCTGCAGAAATCCACAGTCCAATCCATGGGCTTCTTGAAGGTCACAATGAGGTTACTTTTCCCACATGACAATGTCAGGTCCTCTCAGATTTGGGTTTATACTGTGATCATTTACATATTTATAATAAAGCTTCACAAGCTAACCTTGTTAACATAAACAGTGGAAACCTTCTTGTACTCCTAACAACTCATCCCCTGTCAACATACATCTGTGTACATGTGTACATACATCCAGGGAGCATTAAAACGATGCATTCATCTGTGTGCTGCACCAAGGTTACAACTGACAAATGTCCATGCTTGGCCAAAGTTCCTGCTATGACCTTATTTCCTGTGAAATCAGCCGAGGAATGATGTCATCCGTTGTTGACCCAAAGTCAACAAATGCAAGCTGCAGGGCCCAGAAACACAACTCTGTCACAAACTCATCTGGGCTCTTTCCCTTAGTTCTTTACTGTTGGCCAGCAAAGGTTAAAAGCAGGGAATAACATTTTATCCATGTCTCTGTGTGTGAACCTGTGTCAGCAAAATATCACATGACCCACTGGTCACAATCTGCCGCTTTCTTAGATAGAGAACTTTTACTAATTGGTTTTATAATGTCTGTGCATGTTTCTGTTCTTCGCCCTGAGACGACTTCTGTTGGAGCTACAGAAATAAACTGAACCCAAACTGAGTTTGTAAGTTTTTCATCAGTTTTACTAAATAACAGATGAAAATCTGTTTTTAACACTGGTACAAAATAAGCAAGTAGAAAATGCTTGCAATAAGTGTAATTAATTGCAGTTATGTAATTATGTAATATGTAGTGATACACCTAACCTCTGATATTTTAGGCTTGACCTTCAAGTACACCTCTCTGCATCTCTTTGAAACTCTAAGTGTTACACCTTCTTGAAGCCCTCAAGGAGACGATTGGACACTTATATTGGTTAACAATTATTATGAATTAATGGACACTAATTAATCAGATTGAACTTTCTCTTTAATGTGTGTTAATTCAGAATTGATCTACAGTATATTTTTGTCATTTTTAATGATGATCTGTTACTTGCATGACTGTGACCTTCTGCTGGTTTTATTTCTGCAAGAGCAAGCAGACTCTGTCGCTAAGGCAGAAGTCAGGGTAAGAGCTGTTCTCTTCCTTCTCTTGTTTTGTCTTCAAGCTAGACTCAACAGGACAGTCCACCTGGTCGTTTATGTAAACAGTTTTCCTGTTGTCCGTCAAGAGTCTTTCTGCCTATGGAATTAAACTTCCATCTCTTATTTTGTTAACACCAGCCAGTAGTCATTTAGGAGGTGGGTCAGACCCCACCTCCCATATAAAGGGGCACTTCCTATTTGGAAGTTGGTGTTTGGAAGAGAACTAACTCGCAACTGGCTTCTCTTCCCTGGAGAAAGCTGGAGACGCCCGGTCATTGTGCCAACTCGACCCACGTCTCAGCTGAGAGTCGCGGCAAAGCCTTGCTGTGTCTCAAACACTCATTTCTGAAAGAGTTTGTTTTCTGAAGTTTTATTTTGAAAGTTCAGCCAGTAGCTGGCTCTGTTCCTGCCGGGAGAAGCGGCTCTTCTTACTCGTCTGAATCAGCTCACACGCGCGGAGGTCATCTGGACGTGAACTGGACAACACAGTCCGTTAATGTCCACAAACTTCAACTCTTATCTCCAAGACATATCGTCAACAGGTAACGAGGCGTTGATTGTGTCCTGAACGTGTGAGAAGCCCAGCTGAAACCTGTATGGGAAAGTTTGCCACCCTGGTTGTTTCAAAATAATCAATTTCAGTTAACTTAGCTTTCATCTTCTTCCTCCTATTTCTTATTTTTCATAAGCTATTAATCTGTCAAGTAATGTGCCAACAGTTTAAGTTCCTAATTGTCTGTTTGTTTTAATTTGAATTCTTGTCAACGTAGTTATTAAATCAGAGCTAATATCGATACAAATGTTTAATGTAATTCTTGTGATAGTTTCAATAAAAGGTCTATTTTTCTGGTAGACCAACATAAGTTGAGTCTCTTGTGAAATTACATTTCTGGCTAATCACATCGTTAGATTTGTTGATTTAATCTGAAAAAGTTGAGACCCCGTTTAACTGATGGTAAGTTTGAGACAGTCTAAAACCTGCTCAAATCTATCATCTAATCTATAGGTAAGTCAGTAAACTGACCTCGTTTGTGTTTAATTACACAAACGGCCTATAGATTCCTTTACAAATAGGTGTGCTCTAATGATCATGGCACATAATCTAATATCTAATCCACCTTTGTCACATTTTTTTAAAAAAATGTGAAGTTTTGATTTGAGTAGAATCGACCAGAAACAAATTGACAGACTTGGCAGACAGATTCTACTCCCTTTACCACAATTTTCTGAAATTAATTGTGTGAAATGTGCTGTGAGGTCTTAAAAAGTGTTTTCTGTTTACCAAAAGTGTAAAATTCACCCACACAATGTGAACAAAGTTAATTCTACTAAAAAAATGAAATGTTGAGGATGATTCTCAGCTAATAAAACAAATTATAGCTCAATATCTCTAAGACTGATCAAATTAATGCAAATGTTGTGTTTGCTAATGTCAACTAACTGTTACAGCCGTCGGAATCTGACTGACTCCAAAACATAACAAGTACATGCACACCCAATAACTACTTCCTGAGTTGTTCACTAAAATCGGTCCAGTCATTAATGGAAGATTTTGCTAACAAACAAAACATGGTTAACAATAGTTAATGCCAACGTTTCAAGCAAAGATGTTCTGTAATGTGTTGGGCACCATTTTCTTCTACTACCACACCAAGTGTCAGCCAAATGTCTCTAAATCTACTGATAATGTACATTTCTGTGTTGAGCAGTGTCAGCTGGCCATGCAGCCTTCATGACTGATAACTTGTAGATGTACTTTCAATAATCACTTTCTGAAAGTTTCAATAAAATCTGTCATTTCTGTCACCAACATCAACTACCTCATACATATACTGTGTACATTAACTTATATGCTGCTGTGCCACTCTTTGTAAATGTCAATGCTAGAACCTTCAGTTTATTTTATATATATACTTTTTATACTTTTCATACTACTATGCAAAAACTCAGGACAGTATTACACTTTTATTATTTCATTTTATGCTTATGTTCATTGGGTGTTTGGTGTTTCAGGGGTGTTTGGTGTTTCAGTGTTGGTGTAAATTTTCATACTTTTATACTATTATGAAAAAACTCAGGACAGTGTTACACTTTTACTATTTTATGCTTATGTTTATTAAATGTTTTAGTGTTTAGTGTTTAGATGGTTACTGTTGCACCGAGGGACTGAGAGAAACGCAATTTCGGTCCTGTGTATGTCCTGTACATATTGCAGTTCTGACAATAAAGTTGACTTTGACTTTGATTTCTTGAGATATTTTGCTAACAAACAGGAATGGTCTACTGTAATATGAAATGATAATCCCGGTAGTTTGAAAACAGATCTTGTGTGATTAGCCACTCCTCAGCGTAGAAGTTACTCTCAGCTACTATCATCACACCAGATTTGGTCTCATTAAATGTAAAACTGGTTGAGTAATCCCCATTTGTTGTGTTTACCAATGTTACCTAACTGTTGCAGCCAACTTCAATAAAACTGACTGCAAATGGTGATCAGTTGTGGATAAATATTTAATATTTATTTCTTGAAGTACTTTGTATTAATAAAATCCATTTGGAGGTTCAGCAGATATTTTGCTAAAGCTACAAACAAATGTATCATCTACACATTCATGTATCACCTTTGGCAGCGGGTGATGAATCTTTAAGAGTTTGGCAATGGAGGTTCACCCTGTTTTAAGCCAAAAAATCTTAACGTTCTAGTACACGATGTTTCGACTTTCAGCACGTCTAAAAGCAAGATTTAACTGAGCGGAGCTATTTTGGTGCAGCAACAGATTGTAAGCAGATCAGCTGAGGGTTAATGAAGCCATCAGCGTGACAGCCAGGAGTGCGTCTTTAGATCATGTCACCATCAGCTAGGTGGAAACAAACAAACACGTCGAGCTCGGCCTCCTTAGATTGCCCTAGAGGTACACAAGAGAAACAAGGCTGCTGACTTTTCAAACCTGTGTTCGTAAACACTTTCACATCTCCCTGCTCTTCTTCAGTTAGCCTGAAGAAGAACTGACTTCATTTTTGTTGTGCATGCTTTTTTTGTCATTCTTGTCATCATGAGGACAAATGAGTATTTTTTCTGATGGGTATAAAAAGCCCAGTGGTAGTACGTCAGCAGCAGAGCCAACACACGCAGAGCCAAGATTGTTGCCAGACACCAAAAACTATGAAAAATAATAGAGTACAGTAGTCCCTCACTACTTCGCTGTTTGTTTATTGCAGACTCACTCTATCGCAGTTATTTTAAATAGGATTGGACATGACACACAATTGGCTGATTGATGGATGAGCCACACGATCAGCATGGAATTTTTATTTAAAATAACCTATTTTAATTTATTTAGCACGTGCTGCACCTTTGTGCAGCCCACACTGCAGGATAAACTTCCTGCTGCAGCTGATCAGATGTTCTCCATGCAGAGTGGAGAAGTGGGAGTGGCCAAGAGCGCTTGCAGATGGCAGAGAGCAGAGGAGGCAGGGAGCTGAATCATGACATGCTGTGCTCTTTTAGAGCATTTAGAATATAGAAACATTGCATTAGAATATTGCAAGAGTGTGGGAAGAGTATATATATATATATATATATATAT
>JBBPBX010032858.1:13482-33620 GCA_038048925.1 Garcialebias charrua
CTGCATTTACGGTAACGCATTTGACGCTGCACAGCTTTTCTACAGTTAACATTAAATTATTTTAAGTTGCACAGCTTTTTTAGCATTTATGGTAATTCCCCGGCCTACAGTTTTACACTCCTCTCCACAGAGACTTGCTGCCAGCCTACGGAGAGATGCAGCTCTGAATAAACAATATGTTGAGAGGAGAACTAGCATAGATGTTACTATAAGATGGTTTTGAACCATTTTGTTGCTGCACTTTAATTAAAGTTCACATATGTAGAATTACACATGCATATCTGATGAACTGGTTGCTTTGCTTCAAGGTAAATACTGTTTTTATCTTTTAATATCAAGTGACATTTTATTGTTAGAGCAATAAAAGTGTGCAGTGTTACAACCTTCAGATGTAAGCTGCTGTTTCAAAATACGTTTTACTCAAACGGTTCAAATAGAAGCCGATAAGCGTTTGATGCTTATCGTGTTCAGTCCAACAAGATAGATTTTAATCTCTGATGTATGATTTTTATCCTTTTTGTGAAGCGCCGGGAAACGATTTGCAGAGGCAGAAAATAAAACTTCATTCTTCTGTTGGTTCTACCCTGAGACCAGCGTCTTTATTTCCCTTAGCAAAAAAAGTATACTTGAAGTATACTTTATCTAGTATACTTGAGTACAAGTACAAGTATATAAAGTATACTTCTCAGTGTGTAATTGTAGTATACTATAAGTATACTTTATTGTACTAAATTGGGACAATTCTAGTTTATAAAAAGTATACTTTTTTACAATACAGTCCACTCCCTATTTTTTAGTTTTGTTTTTGATTGTTGCACTATGAGTTGTAATTCTTGTTGGCTTTGATCAACGGATACAGATTCAAACTATAATTGAACACTAATATACCGCTAAGCATTATGGGAAATCAACACAAACCACTCTCCGTTTTTTAGTTTCGTTTTTGATTGTGGCACTATGAGTTGTAATTCTTGTTGGTTTTGATCAACAGATACAGATTTAAACTATGCATTGAATTTACATTTATAAATTATTCTAATGTAGTTCATAAAAACTAAACTTCAAGTACACAGCCTTATTTTAAAGTATAAAATGAGTATACTCTTAGTACACTTAAATAAACTTATTTTTAGTATATCTCAGATAAGTACCTAAAAAGTATACTTCGTCAGATTACTGCACAGCCTTATTTTAAAGTATAAAATAAGTATACTCTTAGTACACTTAAATAAACTTCTTTTTAGTATATCTCAGATAAGTACTTAAAAAGAATACTTCAAGTTGGATAAGTACCTAAAAAGTATACTTTAATATACTACTTTTTGCTAAGTGTGCTGATGGACTTGTGCCCAGGGTGAGCCCCGCCTGTCCCACAGTGACCGCTGGAGATGAGCATCAGCTGCCCCACCACCCGGAAATGGAAACAAAAGAGACAATAAATGGATGTACGGGAGGACTATTCTCATCGCTGTCCCAGATGAGCTCCCTGTAATAATTTAAAACTGCGCGCTGGTTGTTATCGAGTCTGTCGAGGCACCAGCTGGTCTCGGTTTCCTGAATTATTTTTTCCATAAAGTTTACATCAGTGGGAGCTCAGTGGCAATTAATTAACTTGTGAAGGAGGGAAACTTGCGTGGTGCCACTTGAATTAAACCAGTACAGTAAACGCAGCGAGCCGGAGCGGATCAAAGCTGCCTTCGTTGCTCATCGGAGTTTTTTTTTTTTAACGTGTGCGTTCCCTTTTGTCAAAAGTCTGTTTGCTGGGAGGGAGTTTGTTTTCTTGGTTTGTTAGAAACACGGAAGTCCAGAATAATTAAAATAAACTCTAATGCAACTAATAATTAATGTCGTCTTTAAAGGTCCACCGACATGATTTTTTTACTATTCATAAAATTGCTCAAAATATATATATTTTATCATTTAAATATGTTCCTTTATGCAAACAAAATGATAAATCACTTTAATTTTGCTTTAAAAGTGATTTTGAACTTCAAGCCGTGTTTAATCATGGGAAATCTGATTACACCCGAACGCACCATCTGTGATGTCACACCGGGCAGAGCTCTGGGCTTGTCACAGTGCGCAGGTATGAGCAGCTCGACATGAAGGTAAGTCTGATACAGCATCAGACCTAAATTAGATCCTGTTGTTTCTTGTTCCATCACCCAAACTATTTTCTGCTTCCCAAAATGAAGACAAATAGCTCAAATCTTCACATAGATTGATAAATTCGTCGGGTTTTAAATGGTCCGCTATTAAAGAGACCAGAGCCCTCTGCCCAGTGTTACGTCACAGATGGTGCGTTCGTGTGTAATTGGATTTCCCATGATTAAACACGGCTTGAAGTTCAAAATCACTTTTAAAGCAAAATTAAAGTGATTTAGCATTTTGTTTGCAAAAATGAACATATTTAAATGATAAAAGATATATATTTTGAGCAATTTTATGAAAATTAAAAAATCATGTCAGTGGGGCTTTAAGAGTTCAGCAGTCGTTAAGTGTCTGTGACATCATCTTCCTTCTTTTCATGAAATGATAGATCTATATCTTGTATCATTCAACTATGTTTGTTTTTGCAAACAAAATGATAAATTAATGAAAATTCCTTTCAAACTGAGATTAAAATTAAAATCAGTGTTTCTTCTTGGAATATCCGACTACACGCGAATGCACCATCTGTGATGTAGGAGGATGAAACTCGAGTCTGCGTGTGCCATGATAACGCATCAGTTCTCTGCCAGAACGCCTTTTTTTGTATAATGCCGTTACGTTGTGTCGCATTTGGGTGTTCTAATATCATCATTGAACAAGTGAGACTTTTCACTTTCCCAAAAGATGAAATACTTTGTCAAATATGGAATAAATAAAGCTGCCCCCCCTTTCGGAGCGCACTTGCTTCCTGAACAGGTAAGACAAAAAAAATACGGGTGAGGACCTACGGTAAATTAGAACCTGCTGTTTCTGCTCATCCAATTTCCTGCTTCGCAAACTGAAGACAAATCGCTCAAACCTTAACTTAGATTGATAATTTCGTCGTTTTATTTATTGTCCGCCATGAATATTTAATAGGGGCGTTCTAAAGACGTTCATCCTCCTACGTCACAGATGGTGCATTCGCGTGTAGTCGGATATTCCAAGAAGAAACACTGATTTTAATTTTAATCTCAGTTTGAAAGGAATTTTCATTCATTTATCATTTTGTTTGCAAAAACGAACATAGTTAAATGATACAAGATATCATTTCATGAAAAGATGGAAGATGATGTCACAGACACTTTAACGTCCATCTATCCATTTTTTTTATTCATTTCAAATTTAAAAGAACACAGAAAACTATTTACAACACCACATAAATGAAAAAAACAAAAACAAACATTACATGAAATGAAAGGCAGCAGGTAGAAGATAAAATCTTATGTCTGCCCCTTCTTTTTTGCGATGCACCTGCAGAAAAGAGACATTCTTCTACCTCCAGTAAAACTCTCCAGCTCCTCCTGGGGGACTTCAAGGTGTTTCCAGGCTGTACAAGACCCGTAACAAGACGAGTTTGGGTCTTCCTCACGGTTTTCTCCCAGGTGGAGGTGCCCAGCAGGCCTCCAAACCAGATGTCTGAACCACCTCAGTGGGGATGTCCCTGCATGGTCACCCTAAAGAGGAACTCCATTTCAGCTGCTTGTATCCAGAATCTCGTTCTTCGGGTCATGATTCTGATGTCATGATGGTAGAAATGTAGATGCATCACTAAAATGAGATTTTCCTTTCAGCCCAGCACGGTTTTCACCATGACAAACTGGAGCAACATCCTCTTTACCGGAAGTAAAGCCCTGATCTGTCCATGTTCCGCTCTTTTGTCTCTCATGAAGAAAACGGTTTCTAGGAATGGAAAACCAATTTTTATGAACCAAAAGGTAAAGTTGTTGTGCGTCATCAATCTTATGGAAAGGCAGAGACTGAAAGAACGACAGGAAGTCGCCTCCACCTGCGAGGAGAAACGTAGAGTCCAAAGTTGTGCCGATCCCTGGCTGCATAAATCTATTCAGCCCAACCGCTTAAATATTCCAATTACCCCTTTTTCTTGGTTAATATGTGAATAAATGATTGGATTATTTTATATAATAGTTTGTTGTACTAAATAAAAGAGATAACACATCTAAGTTTATATAGCTTTAAATGGTAATCACATTTTGTGGCTACAAGTAGATTAATTCAGTACATAAATTACAAAATCTTACCACGAAACTTGAAACAAAAAGGAAAATAATGTATTTTAAAAGCATTTTATGAATTTCCTGTACGTAATGTTATTTGTTTAGTTCAAAACATCCCGTGTGTGTTGGATGCGGCGTGTTTAGGTGTTTAGACGTGTTTAGGAGTTTAAAGTCAGAGTTTATGACTTCAGCGTGACCTGAAAATTGCTGTTCTTTACCCGGAGCCGGCACCGAGGCTCTACAGCGAGCGTGTTTAATGGATTCAGTCGACAAAAGATTGTGGCAGTCACCCTGATTCAAAGAAAAGATACCTAATGTTTGTGCTCTGAGCTCCGAGGTGCCTGCAGAGTGGAAACCTCTTTATTTTTCCTGTGTCCTCTCCTTTTTTTTCAGCCCGTCCTATTTTCTCCTCTAAGTGCACATCAAACCGAGCTGCACGTACGGTTTGCATTGTGATGGAAAGTGCACGTTTGACTATATAGTACAAAAAATAAAGGCTGAAGAAAAATGGAATATAGATTACCTATGGCAGGATGGAATACTGTAAGCGACTTGGGGAAATCTTGAAAGCAAAGCTATGACGATACCAGTGAAGATCTGGGTGAGAGCAGTGTGAATGACAATGAGGTTTTTTTTCTTTACCCATGAGAGATGGCTGACAGAAAGCGCTCTGACATGACATTTCACATTCTCAAAGATCTCAGAGATGAGACGGGCCGAGGGAAAACTCGGGTTGGGTTTTAAAATGATGGGGTTCATAGTAAAATACATCATGAGTGTTGTAGGTCACAAAACTGAGCTACTCAAATCATTTTAGTCTCAAAAGTTATTTATTGAGGATTAGAGACAAACAAAATATTTAAGATTTAAAGATATTTCTAAATGGACCAAATTTTACATTAATGCCATGTCAGGCCTTGAGGTTCCCTTCACAGGAGGATGACGTTCCTGCTATGCTCGCCACAACACAGCCATATTTTCATGAGCTGCTGGGAAACGCCCACTACGAGGGCAAAAATAGTCCAGCTCTTCCAGCCGGCAAGCCGTGCTAACCATACGTTAACCGTCTTCAAGCGCAGCTTAGCCAAAATGCTGGATAGCTGCTGTGTTGTCGCACGAATCGACTGCAGAAAAGCCGTGTGTGCTTTTACAGGATTCCATGAGAATGTGGCTACATCGCTTTGAATGTGAAAGACCTCTTCCTTCGGTGTGAAGTCACCCCTGAGATGGCCTCCTCTGTCTTATTAACCAAGCTTTAAATGCTCAGCCGTGGCATGGCTCCCTCAGGCTTGTCAGGATGCAGCTACGTACTAGAAGATTACTGTATTTTCCAGACTATAAGTCATACTTTTTTTTTTCATAGTTTGGCCAGTCCTGCGACTTGCATACGTTTTTTTTTGTCCCAATTCATGACACAATTTTCAAATGACACGTTTAATGTTCACTCATACTGACATGAACCAAAGAGTAAACATTACCATTTGCAGCCAGTAGAGGGCCCTCTAGGCTTTTGACAACTATATATTGTCCCGCCACCCCCTCCCCTCAAACATTTAGAGACAACTGTGGAAAAACTTAACACAAGTAAAACGTCCTAAAAAGCGATGTGGAACGAGATTGGTGAATTTACCGGTTGCTTGTCGGACTCGTTGGCTTCCCAGGGATGTTCTGTGTGTTATTATTTCAGATTAAATGTCGGTTCTTGTACTTTGTGAAATACTGTACACTTCTAACTAAATGCGACTTATACTCCAAAGCAAATTGTAGATTGTTTTTTCCTCTTCATGAGGCATATTTGACTGAGACCTACAAACCGGATTCCAAAAACGTTGGGACACTAAACAAATTGTGAATAAAAACTGAATGCAATGATGTGGAGATGGCAAATGTCAATGTTTTATTTGTAATAGAACATAGATGACAGATCAAATGTTTAATCTGAGTAAATGTGACATTTTATGTTGATTCAAAATTTCACAGTGTCAACAAATCCCAAAAAAGTTGGGACAAGTAGCAATAAGTGGCTGGAAAAAGGAAATTGAGCATATAACGAACAGCTGGAAGACCAATTAACACTAATTAGGTCAATTGACAACATGATTGGGTATAAAAAGAGCTTCTCAGAGTGTCAGTGTCTCTCAGAAGCCAAGATGGTAAGAGGATCACCAATTCCACCATTGTTGCGCAGAAAGATAGTGCAGCAATACCAGAATGGTGTTACCCAGCGTAAAATAGCAAAGACTTTTAAGTTATCATCATCAACCGTGCATAACATCATCAAAAGATTCAGAGAATCTGGAACAATCACTGTGCGTAAGGGTCAAGGCCGTAAAACTCTACTGGATGCTCGTGATCTCCGGGCCCTTAAACGTCACTGCACCTCAAACAGGAATGCCACTGTCAAGGAAATAACAGAATGGGCTCAGGAATACTTCCAGAAAGCATTGTCAGTGAACACAATCCACCGTTGCCAGCTGAAACTCTACAGTGCAAAGAGGAAGCCATTTCTAAGCAAGCTCCACAAGCTCAGACGTTTGCACTGGGCCAGGGGTCATTTAAAATGGAGTGTGGCAAAATGGAAGACTGTTCTGTGGTCAGATGAGTCACGATTTGAAGTTCTTTATGGAACACTGGGACGCCATGTCATCTGGACCAGAGAGGACAAGGATAGCCCAAGTTGTTATCAACGCTCCGTTCAGAAGCCTGCATCACTGATGGTATGGGGTTGCATGAGCGCTTGTGGCATGGGCAGCTTGCATGTCTGGAAAGGCACCATTAATGCAGAGAACTATGTTCAGGTTCTAGAACAACATATGCTCCATCTAGACGTCATCTCTTTCAGGGAAGACCCTGCATTTTTCAACAAGATAATGCCAGACCACATTCTGCAGCAATCACAACATCATGGCTACGTAGGAGAAGGATCCGGTACTGAAATGTCCAGCCTGCAGTCCAGATCTTTCACCTATAGAGAACATTTGGTGCATCATAAAGAGGAAGGTGCGACAAAGAAGGCCCAAGACGATTGAACAGTTAGAGGCCTGTATTAGACATGAATGTAGAGCATTCCTATTTCTAAACTTGAGAAACTGGTCTCCTCTGTCCCCAGACGTCTGTTGAGTGTTGTAAGAAGAAGGGGGGATGCCACACAGTGGTAAAAATGGACTTGTCCCAACTTTTTTGGGATTTGTTGACGCCATGAAATTTTGAAACAACATATTTTTCCCTTAAAATGATACATTCTCTCAGTTTAAACTTTTGATCTGTGATTTGTGTTCTATTCTGAATAAAATATTAGATGTTGGCACCTCCACATCATTGCATTCAGTTTTTATTCACAATTTGTTTAGTGTCCCAACATTTTTGGAATCCAGTTTGTAATTTACTTGGTACTAAATCTTTTGTACCAACCAGCTTTTCTGCAGTTCTCCTCTAGTGCTTGCAGGTTTTACATTGTGAGCTTTGTGTGCTACACAGTCTGTTATTGGATCTGTTGCAACGTAAATCAGATATGTAAAGGAAACCTTCACGTCATTGTGTTTGCTGCTCTTTGTTTTACCAACTTTAAAAAGTAACTATAAGGCTGCACAACATTAAACACATTGCAAAATTGTGTATTATTGCAGTAACAGTATTGTGATAAACTCACATTTTCATCACTTTTTTTGCTCTATGAAGACGACACTCCACACTTTATGGGCTTTAGTATCGCGATGAGGCATGTAAACCAGGCACGGGTAGTAAAGCGTTATTTATTGCAGTATGATAATGCTCACGTTGACACTTTAATGTTTATGTATTTTACAGCCCTACTAGGTCGTATGTAAAACCATTTTATTACAGTTTTAGATACAAAGTCTGTCTAATATTTGAAGGTGGGCTCTGTTGATTACTGTACAATATGTAGCTGCAGTAATTTATTCATGTTTTTTGTTGTTGTCATGTATTCCCAGTTTGGTGGCCCTGAATAAGCTGATGTCAGTAGGAAGCCAGAGCTTTAAGAAATTTGACACGTCCAAACAAATTTATGCAAAAAGTGACACTTTTATCGCTGATGGATGATTTCACTTTGTTTTTTTTCCCCTTCTTCACCATTGAACCTTTGTCTAACACAAAAATCTTCAATGAAATTATCTTTAAGATTAAAATCCATATTTTAAGTCCCAGCTCTTCATCTTTAACCATTAAGTGTTTAATGGTGCTTTTAAGGTGCACTTTCTGTGGATGTTTGTGTGTTTTACAGTCGTGACACATTAGCACTTGACCCTTTTTCTCTCTTTTCATTTTTCTCTCTGTTCAGAGGTTAATGTTCAATTTATGTTGCTGGCAGATACAAACAGCCTTGAAACAATCCTTGTGCACTGAACTTCATAATCCTTTATAGAATACAGCCTGTGCAGCCATCAAAATCAATGGGTGGTAATGTACTGTATTTTCCGCCGTACATGTTGCTCCTGCGTAGAAGTTGCATCAGCCCAAAAATGTTTAATAAAGTGGAACAAAACATAAATATGTCTAAATAAATATGTTTTCTCTTTGGCTTTTAACACAGCTTGAAATGTTGGTTTTACTGTTTTTAAGTTTTTCTTTTATAGTTTTTACGGTTTGCTGTTTGATCTGGTAATTTATTACTTTTATGGTATTTGTTGAGTTTATAGTATGCTTGTCTGTGTTGGTGTACAGCACTTTGGCCAACGGTGTTGTTTTAAAGTGCTTTATAAATAAATTTATAAATAAAGTTGTATTGTATTGTATTGTATGTCACTTCGCCGTATAAGTCACATACACAGATGACAAAAATGTGACATTTTTTTATTTTATTTTTTTATCTATTATGTGTCACCACTGACCACCTGGGAACATCAATCAATCAAGCAATTTATTCATTTCAAAATTTAAAAACACAAGAATACTGTTTACAAAAAAAACACAATATAAAATCAAAAATACATGAAATGAAAGGAGGCAGAAGAAGAAAAAAGTCTTGTTATATCTGCCCCTTCAACAAAATTAATTCATACAATCAATTCAAACAGCAATCGCAAAAAATAAGATTATAAATGATTACTCACACAATACCATATATAGTAATTTGCATATGATCTAATTTATGAATATTTGTTCAAAAATTTTATTTTAATAATTTTCTTAAATATAGATATTGATTTTGCAATTTTAATATCAGGTTCCAAACCATTCCACGGTCTTATTCCTTGTACTAAAGTAGCTCTACTCTTTAAAGTGGTTCTGTGTTGTGGCATAACAAAAATATCTGTTCCCTTGAGATTATAAGTACTAGTCCTTTTTATAAAAAAGCATTTGGATATTTAAGGGTAAATTGAAATTCTGAGCTTTGGGTCGGTGTTGTGCCAAAAATCAAATGGCTGCCAAAATGGCGGCAGCGGGACTGTGCACAAGAGGACTGTAACAAGAATTTAACCAGATTGACACTTAAAAACAATTACTGTATTTGTTTCCTTGAAATTGTAGCAAAGGTGTGTCTCAGTTTAACTTTTCCTTAATAAATGCACTTTAATGGACAGAACAGCTGCATTTCACCTGGGCGGCGCAGCAAACTGCAGCTAATTTGACGTTTTCTCCAGGAGTAATAGAGCAAGACGAAGTTGGCTTCTGTGGCATGCCAAGTGTCTCATTAATAAACACTTATCTATTAATGAGGCTTGCCATAGTGCTTGAGGGTCTTCTAGTGACTGCAAATGGTAATGTTTAATATTTTTCATGTCAGAATGAATGAAATCATCAAATCTCAGCCAAAAATTGGTTCATAAATACAGGTCGTCCTCGACTTACGACGCCCTCGACTTACGACGTTTCGGACTTAAGTCACGCATCTCATAAAATTTTTGTATGTGCTCCGACTTACGGCGATTTTGTGTTACGAACGGTGCGTAGGAACGGAACTCATTTGTAAGTCGAGGACTACCTGTATTGGGAAAAAAAGTATATTAGTCGCTTCTGTGTAAAAGTTGCAGGACTTGCAAATTTATGCAAAAGGATGCGACTAATACGGCGAAAAATACGGTATTTGGATTCCAACAGGAAAGTGAGTTTGATCAGAAAGCATTCGTGTTGAAGCATTTCCTCTTCTGCTTTTAAATGTGACGGGGAGTCAGAGACGCTGATGAATCTGCCGTCGTGACGAATCGGGCTCGTGTTTTTACTTTATGCAGATTAAAGTTGCAACAACAGAATTTCAGCGGCATGCCCGTCACTGACATTTCCACTCCAGTCAGGTGATAAATCTCCGTGAGTCAGGGGCGTTTATTACAGCGTTGAAGCCTTTTCTGCGCCGTCAGTGTCAGGCGACGTCTCTGAGAGGCGTCTGAAGACGAGCCGAGTCGCCGCGGCGCAGAGTTTCTCCGACGCACGCCGTCTCGTTTGGCAGCTCTCTAAATTCTCGCCTCTGATTTAATGACAGAAAATGTCCTGCGGCTTAATGAGATTTTTTTGCCTCATCTTTTCTTCTTGCTGTGTTTGACACACTTTCTCTGCTCCCTTTCTTCCCAAGAAAATGCTTTTATTTTTTTATTTCTCGTTGCCAGTGTTTATTCACCGTCTGCGTTCCCGGACACAAAATCTAATTCTGACCAATGAAAGCTTGAAACGCTCTTATCCGTCCAAACCCGTCGGCTGCAGGACGCCTCATAGAAGTGACGGGTCACATTTCTGCAGTTTATTATCGGGTATTCGGTTTTTATCTATATCCTTCAGCGTTAACGAGACGTTTGAAGAAGAATGCGCAGAAGTTGCTGAGCATCTGTTCATTAAGGGCCAAACGAGGAGCTGTCGTCGTGACGGCATGCGAGCGTTGTCTGAATCGTTTCTGAGGACTTTTGAGGAGGAAAGCAGCCGAATGATCACAACGCCGAAGCTTCTCCTTGGTTAACCTTGTCCAGTCTCTGCAACCGTTGTCGTCTTTAATCAAATCTAAAATGTTCAGGGAAAGTTTTCTGAATAAGCTGTAAACCTTCTAAACCTGGAACATATGAAACTTGTCAAATGTTTAAAAAAAAAAAGTATGATTTTTAGGAGAAACTAAGGAAGTGCTGTTAAAATGGATACAGGTTGAGCTTTATTATTGTTTGAAGTCAAAGTCTTCAAAGTCAACTTTATTATCAAAACTGCAATATGTACAGGACATACACAGGATTGAAATTGCATTTCTCTCTGTCCCTCGGTGCAACAGTAAACATTTAAACACTAAAACATTTAATAAACATAAGCATAAAATGAAATAATAAAAGTGTAATACTGTCCTGAGTTTTTGCATAGTAGTTTTTGCATAGTAGTAGTATGAAAGTATGAAAAGTTACACCAACACTAAAACACTAAACATTTAATAAACATAAGCATAAAATGAAATAACAAAAGTGTAATACTGTCCTGAGTTTTTTGCATAGTAGTATAAAAGTGTAAAAAGTATATCTATAAAATAAAATGAAAGTTCTGGCATTGACATTTGTAATAGAGTGACAAAGCAGCATATGAAGTTTATGTACACAGTATATGTATGAGGTAGTTGATATTGGTATAGAGGTAAAGTGGCATATGCAATAAGGCTAGTAAAAAAAAATATATATATATATATATATATATATATATATATATATATATATATATATATATATATATACATACATATATCAGCTTCAACCTTGTCTTGCTGGAGCAGATGTTCTAAATCAATGTACTTTTCTGCATTGATAGGGCCTTTCCAGATGTGTGAGCTGCACATGATCGAGGAACTAATGCACCCCCATATCATCAGAGAAGCTCTTAAAATGGGCTGCACAGTCCCTCTCTTTAGTATGAAGGACTTTGTACCTGTGCTTGACAAAATAATTTTTAAAATTTAATTCTTCATACCTCAAAGTAGTTCTCCACTTTGCCTCAGTCCATTTTAAACGAGCCTTGGTCACATCTAGCTTCTTCTTTTCCTGATCGTTTGAAGCAGCGTTTGTGAGTAACACATGGTGAACGGTGTTTACGGTTTATGATTTGTGTGAGTGTTGCAGAGTCCATGCAGAGAAGTCCAGAACCATAGGCATCGTAACAATTATATATGATGGGGACATGCATTTAAAAATATTCGTTTGTACCCCCCCCCCCCCAATTTACCATGAAATATTAGTTCACCCAGCGCTGTTACTAATTCTTCATGAACAAATCCATTCCACTTGATTAATAGAATACAGGTAGTCCTCGGGTTGAGACGTTTCGTGGTTACAGCGCATCTCCCATAAAAAATAAAAAATAAAATACTGTATATATATATATACAGTATATTGAAAAGCCGAGTTAGGCGGTTTCCGGTTTTACGTTGTAAACGTAGCGGCGGAGGAATACTGCACTGTACTCTCTAAAAAAGCTACGTCTGGTCCTCTGGACATTCAAAAAACAAAACAAAACTGTACTGTGATCGTGATTTTACGTCGTAAACAAATGGAGAATACGGCCGATGTACGGAGGAATACAGCGCCACCAGCATCCCAGTAGGCCATATCTCTTTTTTTTCCCTTCATTATGGTTCCAAAATGTATGTGTTTTTTGACAATTATGTAGGGTACCATGTTAGGATAGGCTAAGTGCTTGGTAATGCAGTACTGTACATGTATATGGTGCAGTATGTACGTATTTACGTACGTCGAAAATCGGTTTACAATGCCGCGTAGGAACGGATCTACGTCGTAAGCCGAGGACTACCTGTACTCAAACCATTAAAAGTCCACTCCGGGTTTTCCTGGTTGCCTACTGTCAGGAGAATTTTGGTAAAAGTTTATGGATGTTTATCACAAATGTTAAATCGTGTGTGAGAGTTCAGAGAGTTGTTTTTCCTCTCAGAGAAGAGCCTGCAGACACCCGACACCTCCGAGTCTGAATGCTGGGAAGCCGAGGTTGTCGTGACCTGAAGTCGCTGATAAGTGTGTGTACAAAACACTTGTTGCACACCGTCCAGCACAGATCCTCGTGACCGGGCTCCAATGAAACATCTGTGTAAGCATGTTGTGACGATCTGCTCTTACAAGTAAAACTGGGTATTAAAAAAAAAGTGTGGCTCCTTTTTAAGTAAATAAGACGATGTGAAGACATTTCTGTTCAACGCCCCAAACTCTCTGCACGGCTGGCAGTGTTTCCCTGAGGTCACTAGGCTTGTCAGAACGTTCATCTGTTTTATTTTTTGTAGTCAATGAGGCAGGAATAGGAGGGGGAGACACCTCTGTGTTGCGCGCTAGCTTAGCGCTACATTAGTGCGGGCAGTAGTTGACTGGGTGGGTTTAGGATGCGTGAGAGAAGCGGGGCGCTACGTCTTGTCACTGCACGATCCGTACCATCAGCTCATTTGCGCGTGTGCTACAAGCCCAAAACCGGAAAAGTTGGCACGTTGTGCAAATCGCAAATAAAAACAGAATACAATGACTTGCAAATCTTTTTCAACCCATATTCAACTGAATAGAATGCAAAGACAATATATTTAATGTTCGAACGGAGAAACTTTATTTTGTTTTGCAAATAACCATTAACTTAGAATTCAATGGCAGCAACACATTGCAAAAAAGTTGGCACAGGGACATATTTACCACTGTGTTACATCGCCTTTCCTTTTAACAACACTCAGTAAACGTTTGGGAACTGAGGAGACCAATTTTTGAAGCTTTTCAGGTGGAATTCTTCCCCATTCTTGCTTGATGTACAGCTTAAGTTGTTCAACAGTCCGGGGTCTCCGTTGTCGTATTTTACGTTTCATAATGCGCCACACATTTTCAATGGGGGACAGGTCTGGACTGCAGGCAGGCCAGGGGAGGACCCGCACTCTTTTGCTACGAAGCCACGCTGTTGTAACACGTGCAGAATGTGGCTTGGCATTGTCTTGCTGAAATAAGCTGGGGCGTCCATGAAAAAGACGTCGCTTGGATGGCAGCATATGTTGCTCCAAAACCTGTATGTACCTTTCAGCATTAATGGTGCCTTCACAGATGTGTAAGTTACCCATGCCTTGGGCACTAATGCACCCCCATACCATCACAGATGCTGGCTTTTGAACTTTGCGCCTATAACAGTCCTGATGGTTCTTTTCCTCTTTGGTCCGTAAGACACGACGTCCACAGTTTCCAAAGACAATTTGAAATGTGGACTCATCAGACCACAGAACACTTTTCCACTTTGCATCAGTCCATCTCAGATGAGCTCGGGCCCAGCAAAGCCGGCGGCGTTTCTGGATCTTGTTGATGAATGGCTTTTGCTTTGCATAGTAGAGCTTTAACTTGCACTTACAGATGTAGCGACGAACTGTAGTTACTGACAGTGGTTTTCTGAAGTATTCCTGAGCCCATGTGGTGATATCTTTTACACACTGATGTCGGTTTTTGATGCAGTACCGCCTGAGGGATCGAAGGTCACGGGCATTCAATGTTGGTTTTCGGCCTTGCCCCTTACGTGTAGTGATTTCTCCAGATTCTCTGAACCTTTTGATGATATTACGGACCGTAGATGGTGAAATTCCTAAATTCCTTGCAATAGCTCGTTGAGAAAAGTTGTTCTTGAACTGTTCGACAATTTGCCCACGCATTTGTTCACAGAGTGGTGACCCTCGCCCCATCCTTCTATGTGGATGACTGAGCATGTCAAGGAAGCTGCTTTTATACCCAATCATGGCACCCACCTGTTCCCAATTTGCATGTTCACCTGTGGGATATTCCAAATAAGTGTTTGATGAGCATTCCTCAAATTTCTCTGTCTTCTTTGTCACTTGTGCCAGCTTTTTTGAAACATGTTGCAGGCATCAAATTCCAAATGAGCTAATAATTGCAAAAAATAACAAAGTTTACCAGTTCGAACGTTAAGTATGTGGTCTTTGCAGTGTGTTCAATTGAATATAGGTTGAAAAAGATTTGCAAGTCATTGTATTCTGTTTTTATTTGCGATTTCCACAACGTGCCAACTTTTCTGGTTTTGGGCTTGTAAAAGAAATACTTTTGAATATGCTAGATTTAGGAAAATGTAGTGGGAAATAATTACTTCCAGCCTTAATTATAAAGGTGTGCAACATTATTTCTTGTAAGCTGATGTAATACAACACATACACACTGCCTGGCCAAAAAACAAGTTGCCACCAAAAAAAAAAATGGTCGCACACTAATATTTGGTTGGACCGCCTTTAGCTTTGATTACATCATGCATTCACCGTGACGTTGTTTCAATAAGCTTCTGCAATGTCACAAGATCTATTTCCATCCAGTGTTGCATTCATGTTTCACCAAGATCTTGCACTGATGACTAGACACTATACGATACCATACCATTTTATTTATAGAGCACTTAAAACAGCAACAAGGCCAACCAAAGTGCTGTAAAAACAAACAGGCAACACACACAACGAAGTACAAAAAATAGACATATTTATTATCTACAATGTTTTTACAACGACCAAAACACAGATCAGCTGGTGTTGAAAGCAACAGAATAGTAATGGGTCTTTAAACGGGATTTGAAAACCGAGAGGGAGGGGGCCTGTCTGACGATCAGAGGTAACTCATTCCAAAGTCTTGGACCTGCTACAGAGAAGGCCCTGTCACCTCTGCGCTTAAGACGAGTCCTTGGAACTGTTAAAAGTAACTGGTCCGCTGACCTCAGAGCATGTAGTGGGACATACGGTGTATCAAATCAGAGAGATAGGCGGGAGCGAGACTGTTCAGCGATTTGTAGACATTCAGGACCATTTTTGAACTGGATTTGAAGATGAACCGGTAGCCAGTGCAGGGAGGCCAAGACTGGTATAATGTGCTCTCTTTTGCCTGTACTGGTTAAAAATTGGGCTGTTGCGTTCTGGACCAGTTGTAATCTAGGCATGATGGGTGCATCTTCTTACCCTGATGCACCCATCACTCTTGAACAGGGTAAATCTGGACTCATCAGACCACATGACCTTTGATTGCTCCAGAGTCAAATCTTTATACTCTGTAGCAAATTGAAGTATTTTTGTTTTTTTCTGGTTAGCCTCCGTGATCAGTGGTTTTCTTAAGGCTACACAGCTGTTCAGTCCCATCCTTGAGTTCTCTTCACATTGTGTGTGCGGAACTGTTCTTACTTTCACTATTGAACATAGCCCTGACTGCTACTGTTATTTTTCTTCCATTTGATTTCACCAAACGTTTACCGGTAAGTGATCGCGATCACGATCTCTTAGGATTTTTTTTCTGGCCACATTTCTTCCTCAAAGACGATGGATTCCCACTATCCTTCCAGTTTTTAATGATGCGTTGGACAGTTCTTAACCCAGTTTTAATAGTTTCTGCAATCTCCTTAGATGTCTTCTCTGCTTGATGCCAATGGTTTGACCCAGTGGTGTAGTCTACATTTTTGTAGTGGGCATACCGTGCTTAGAAACCAAAGTACACTGGTTGGTAAAGTGTAACCGTCAATTTATTTTGATTTTAAGCATATTGAACAGTTCCAAATTTCTCTGATGCTTATATTTGAATAAATGAACAACAAACTTTGTACAACAGCTGGCTTTGTATTAAAAACATGTTATATAATTTATAAAACAGTATCAAAGAAAAGCACTGCACACCAATAGATTGTTACAGAAGTGTTTAACTGTCGTTTAACGTATCAATGACATGTACCTAATGGTATATCATGTACCATTGGGCACTTTTAAGTGGGTATACTGAAATTCTTAAGTTTTTCTAGTGGGTATACTCCATATACCCGAGTATCACGTAGACTACACCACTGAGACTGACATCTTTTCCACGAACACGTGATGGGTCTTTCAACGTGGTTGTTTAAGAAATGAGAAGCAACTCATTGCAGCTGTTGGGGTTAAATAACTTGTTGCAGCTGAAAGATCATCGTCCATGTAGTAATTATCCAACAGGAGGCTCATACCTATTTGCTTAGTTAAATACAGATGGCAACCTTTGTTTTGAGCCAGGCAGTGTATTACGGTACTGTATATACATTTTGATATTAATAAAATGTATTTATGAAACAAACCATATTTATTAATATTAATTAAAATATATTTCTATACATTGATTAATTTCCCTAGACAATGTTATAATTCTGTTCATGAATAAGAACTGTCTATTTACTTTCAAAATTATAATTCAGTAGAAAAATGTGTATTGGTTGATTGATTGGACTGTAACACATTTATGCTGCCAATTTACCCTCTACTGACAACAGAAGACCTTTATTTTAATAATGGTCATCTTATCCTCCTGGCATACTTTGCTATCCACATCTCCTGCTGAAGTTTTCTTTTCCAGGAAAAATTGTAGGTTATGAAAGTCGAAAGTATGAAAATTCATCCATTTTGTGATCTGCAATGTCTAAAGCCCTCCCAGAAATATTTATTTTAGCGCATACGCAAATGAGCTGACGGCACGCATCGTGCTTCCGGAACAGATTGTGCAGTAGGCCTGTTGTGATAAACAATATATCAGTGAATGAAAATTATCAACCTCATTTTCATTTTCCAGCTATGTTTCTTTGTGTCTCTCTCTCTTTCTACTGTCTGTTACTAATCTGTTTTAGCCGTCCAAAATCATGTTTTCGAATAGTTAAAAGCAGCTAAGCTACGAGCTAAGCTAACAGGCCGACCTTGGGAATAAACCTCTGTCTTGTCGAGCTCCAAAATTCACAGTTGAAACCCGTGCCTTTGTGTGAAAAAAATTTTTTCTCTGCAAAAAGAAGCTGAGCACTTGTTTATTGATTTTAATTTATTTATTAAAAGCTTTGTGTGAAAAATGCTAAAGAGCTCAAACCACAGAGCGTCTGCCATGTCACAGTGTCAGCCCAAGTCACGACACGCTGCTCAACTGTCCATCCTTTGGTTCAAACAGTCTTGTACTGCCATCAGGTGGCCAAAAAAGGTACTACACTCCAAACAAATCTACATTTCTTCTAAAATTTTACAACTAATTATTGTTAAATTTCAAACGTTATTATCAATCGCAGTAATTTCTGAGACAATTAATCGCCCAGCAAAATTTATCGTGACAGACCTAGCAGTGACACGTCTGTAGCATCTTGGCGCTTCTGTATTGTGCACTGCTAGCTTAGCGTTACGCTAGTGCTGACAGTTGTCGACAGGGGGTGAGATGTTTCACAACCTATTAAAATACACCAGAAGGAAGTTGATGGCATCTACTTTATTCAAAAATTTCCCCAGCCCCCCCCATAATACAAATGCTTCTGACACCAATTTCCAGAACAGAACCAGACGTGTTTTTACTGAGGCGCTGCCGGCCAGTGTTCACTCTGTCTTGTGCTACGAACACAGATCTCTCCAGATCCTTGGATACTCCATCTCCTCAGTTTGTTGAAGATTTTTCAGATGCCGTTTTTTTGCAAACTGGTGAACCTCTGCTTATCTTTTTTACTAAGATATTCAACTTTTCTAAAATGCTTTTTTTATACACGTTCCTCTTTTGAACTTGACGTAATTCGTTGCAAAATGTTCTGTTACTTTTATTATTCCTATTGCCTTTTTTTTAACATGTCCCAACTTTTAGATGGGTTTCTGCCGTCAAAATGAAAATTTCCTCATTATGACAAAAAATAAATAAAAATGGAAAAATGTCTTATTACATGATTATTTTGTTCTATTGTTTTGAAATCTCAGACATTTTATTTACAATTACATTCTGCTTTTATTTACATTTTCCACAATGTGTCCCACCTTTTTCTAAATAAAAATTGGCATAAAGCGCACAGGTGAGGGTCTGGGAATTTTACGTTCCAGTTGACGTGAACAACAGTAGCTGATTGATTTATTTATTTTTTACTTCCACGTATATTTTGTAGAAAATCTTGCATGCAACATTGTTCACAGGAGCATGGCGAGCGTGTGGACAAGCACAGCAGCTGTTGACAGCCTGTGTAATTGTTTTCTATCGGTTCAGACTTTAGCCCCGGCCGTAAAATGTAAAAGGCCATAAAAAGCCCGATAGTAAGGGAAAGAAAACAGGGTTTGCACGGCTGCCGGTGCAACCGAGTGTTTCCTGCTTAATTATCGGAGTCAGAGTCAGAGAGTCTCTATTGTCATTTGCACCGCATGTGGTACATGTGATGAAAACGAGATTATGTACACGAGGTCCCAGTTACATCCAACAACAAATGAAAGAGAAAAACAGTAATAACATCTAGAACTAACTAAGAAAAACATCAACTAGTAATACACTAAGCCTAATATAGTGGGAATAAACAGCAGCACGAACATGAGTTTGTATGAGCAGATGGTCACAGATGAACACAGATGAACACAGCAACAAGAAAACAGATCAGCATCAGTATGATGTGATATTTTGCAGTGTTTATTTTTTATTTTATTTTTATTTATTCATGAGTCTAACAGCCTCAGGGTAGAAGCTGTTCCTCAGTCTAGTGGTTCTACACTTGATGCTCCTCAACCTCCGTCCTGAGGGGAGTGGGGCAAAGAGTGAGTGTGCTGGATGAGTGAGGTCTTTCATGATGCAGGTGGCTCTTTTCCTGCATCTGGAGGTATAAATGTCTGTGATTGTGGGGAGACTGACTCCAACAGACTTCTGTGCAGCCTTCACCACTCTCTGCAGAGCTTTCCTCTCTTCAACTGTGCAGCCTCCATGCCACACGTTGATGCTGGAGCACAGGATGCTCTCCACTGCACACCTGTAGAAGGAGGTGAGGACTGGGCTGCTCAGACCAGCACGTCTCAGCCGTCTGAGGAAGTAGAGTCTCTGATGACCTTTCTTGATCAGGCTGGTGGTGTTGTTGCTCCAGCTGAGGTTATCATTCATGTGTACACCCAAGTATTTGTAGCTGGAGACCACTTCCACTGCAGACCCACCTATTTTCAGTGGGGCATGGGTGTGTTTGTTCCTTCTGAAGTCCACAATCATCTCCTTTGTCTTCTTCACATTC
>JBBPBX010032859.1:0-15550 GCA_038048925.1 Garcialebias charrua
GCAAATCCAAAACTTAAAAAATGACAATGTCACTAATTTGAAATGAATTATTTGCTTCATTGTCTGTAGTCAAAGTGGTTCTCGGAATTAAAACAGTGATAAATCTTTTGTTTGTCTGAAGCATAATATTCAGTCACATTTGTTTTGTATCAGAAAAGTCTTTCATCCTTTCATCCACCCGGGTGTGTTGCTGGATTTTTTCCAGTTTCACATAATGTGACCATCATGTCGCCAAACACTTTCTTTAATCCCTGTATTTTAAAGTTTAACGTTTTTTTGGTGGGGGGAGTGGGGGGCTAGTGGTAGGAAAGGAACCGACAGCTATAATCAGCTCAGTTTCTAAAATAAATAAATAAATAAAAACAGATAAATGCATGTCCACACTCCATGGAGTGTATCTCAGGTGGGATTCCCCACTTTCACTTTGAAGTTAAGGGGATTATTACATGAAAGAGAGACATCAGCAGGACTCAGCCAGGTGCCATGAGTCAGCAGAGAGCCAGGGACTGCTTCCTGTCCCAATCAGCACCCTGAATTCCTGTCCAACACACAGAAGTGATATGGATGCTACAGAGACACTTTCTGTGATGCATAGTACAGAAACACAAATAACTTAAATAACAGTTTTTGTTTTGTTATTACATGTAAAGCTTCTTTTTTCACCTTAAGGCCAGCCATAAGAACAAATCACATCTGCTTACTGAGCACATTTCAGATGTGAGAACTTACATGATCCATTTGAAGAACATCAAAACCACTGCTCATGTTCTCTGATCTGAACATAGTCTTTAAAAATGTGCTGTATGTTTTAGACAAGATCTGTCAAACTGGAAATGTGGTAGGTTTTAAGGTGTTAAAAACATTAGCAAAAATACTACCACAACTGGTTTCTACAACTCTGTCTGTCTGTCTGTCCGTCTGTCTGTCTGTTCGTCCGTCAGTCCGTCCGTCCGTCCGTCCGTCCATCCAGCCAGCCATCCAGCCATCCATCCATCCATCCAGCCATCCATCCATTATCTCTTACCTGCTTTTTCCTTTTCAGGCCACAGGGGTCACTGGTGCCTGTACCCAGCAGTCACTGTGTTAGAGGAGGAGGACACCCTGGACATGTTGCAATTCCATCACAGGGACACAAAAAGACAAACAAGACAAATAACCATTCGCTCTCGCTCACACCTATAGGGACAATTTAGAGTTGCCAATCAGCCTAACATGCATGTTTTTGGTCTGTGGGAGGAAACTGGAGTACCCAGAGAAAATTCATTCAACCTTTATTTAGTCAGGTAAATCTTATTGAGCCTCATAGGCTCATTTACGAAAGCGACCTGCAAAAACTAAAGAACGATGAACAGCAATGGTAGAATTTCCTTAAAGGGGACCACATATAGGTCTTTAAAATTTTTATGTTATGTCTGTGTGCTATCTTGACAATATTAATTCATTTTAATACACAAAATAATTCTTAGATAATCAATTATACCCTTTTTAATTCTGCCATTTTTAACTTTCGTTTTGAACGACCGGTTTCTGATACAAGTTCTGAAGTCCACGCCCTTCAACGATCTGTTTACGCCCTCTGTAACAGCCAGTATCTGTAATGTGTTGTTGTTTTAAAATTAGCTCTTTTTTTATTACTCATTTGACTTACTGTTAGTGCTAGCTTAAGATAACTTACCGAAACCCGTCTGAGCGCGCCGCAATTTGCTGCTCCTTTTAGCATGAGACCACCCGAATCCGAAGCTAATGTTAGCTTGTTCCTCTTCCGGTGTTCGCCAGCTCCGCTCGTTGCACGCAGAGATTTTGGGAGTTATCGCTGTTCCAGTCAAGACAACACAAAGTTCACCAAGTGTCTCCCGTAAATTAATCCGTAAGGAGAAGGTCCTCGCTGCTGCGAGGCTGCTGCGAGGCAGCAGCGAGGCTGTACAGTTGAAGCTCCGCTCCATCGCGCCAGAAGAGGGTCCCGTTGCCGCCGGTCCCTACGCCGGGGGTCCGCTCGTTTAATTTTTACCGGCTGCGCGTTGGGAGCGATCGCAAATACACTAAAAATTGAACTAAAACATAAAAATAACAATTATACTTTATTTATAAAGCCATTTAAAAAAAACACAGCTGCAACAAAGTGCTGTACACATGAAATTAAGAACATATAAACAAAAGATGAGATGAAATCATGAAAAACAACAGTCATGTGTTTAATACAGAAGTGGGTTGAGCCCAGAGCCATATAAAGTGAGAGTTGCGACACTTCCATAGAGTTCCGTTGTAAGAATGGAATGCGGAAGTCACGTGGGTCATGGAGGGGGCGATTTGTTCCATGGCTCTGTTTAACAGTCTGACTCTGCCTGCAGTAGCGCTCCGTCGCCGCCAGAGGGCGCAGCTCCACAAGGTTTCCATAGCCGTTGTTTGGAACGATTGACAGCCTATCGGCGACATCAAAGAGTGTCGGAACTCTCTATATATGGCTCTGGTTGAGCCTAACCAGAGCCATATAAAGTGAGAGTTGCGACACTTCCATAGAGTTCCATTGTAAGAATGGAATGCGGAAGTCACGTGGGTCATGGAGGGGGCGATTTGTTCCATGCTCTGTTTAACAGTCTGACTCTGCCTGCAGTAGCGCTCCGTCGCCGCCAGAGGGCGCAGCTCCACAAGGTTTCCATAGCCGTTGTTTGGAACGATTGACAGCCTATCGGCGACATCAAAGAGTGTCGGAACTCTCTATATATATGGCTCTGAGCCTAACCAGGGGTTGCTAGGTGATGGGCTGGACTCAGGTTGTGGTGGGCAGTGGCTCTGGTGGTGGGTTGTGGCTGCGGTTGGCTGCGGTTTGTGACGTCACAAACCGCAGGAAGTGAGGAACGAACCGTTTTTATCACAGATAAATAAATCTACTTAGAGTAAATAAACCACTGGGTGCATTTCTTTGGCCTTAGGACTGTTTTTTTATGAAGTACATACCCAAAGTTGAGTAAAAAAAACATTAAAAAGTGAATTTTGCATGTGTGGTCCCCTTTAAACAATAAACAATAAACAATAGAAAAACGAAAGAGAGAAAAAAACAAAAGAGAGAAATACAATTATTATTATTTTTTTAACAAAGTATCAAAAAACTAGCAAAACATTATAAGGTAGACGTATAAAATCAAAGACAGGAACAAATCTGCATTGGTTTTTGCCAGGATTCCAACAGATTCTGAAAACCATTTAGAGAAGTCAAGGTCAAGGCATGGGCGTAACAGCCGCGGGGTACGCGTGGGACATGTCCCCCGCACTTTCCATATCTGTGCCCTCTGTCCCCCGCACTTTTTTGAACCATTACAACTGTCTAATCTGCTAATAAGAGGCGGTAACTCGTTTTTCAGAACTGTCTTTAAACGCACCATGAACGGCACACGCTTACTCGTAGTACTTACTCGTACTCGTGTGACGCACCTGTTTACAAGGGGAGACCGACGTGCTGTTGGGCATTAGCTGCAGAGCGTAACCATGTTCAGCAAACCAGCCAGAGTCAGCATTTATTACAGGGAGAAACAATGCAGATTTCAGATCAGGTTTTATTTTTTTACATATATTTCAGAATTACTCTCATTCACACTCCAAATAATTTTTGTCTGTATTATAGATAGCACAGAGAGAAGAGCCTGTGTCAGGGCAGAGACCAGACTACAGTACTGATAGTCAGGGACAGCCTGCAGACAGTGACAGAGAAGGGGATGGAGCTTCTTTTACCACACTAAAGCCACATCATCCAGATCCCAAGACCATTGTGTGTCAAAAGTTGGCTAATAAAACTCTAAGATTTCAGAGACAGTGGTATGAGGACTTCCCTTGGCTTCATGTCATCCCAGGAGTTGAAGGAGTACTATGCTTTTACTGTCAGAAAGCTTTTTTAAAGAAGACGTCACAGCTTGCAAAAAACACAGACCAGAAATTCATTTCTACTGGTTTTAAAAACTGGAAGAAGGGCCGTGAAAGATTTGCATTACATGCTAGATCAGAATGTCACAAAATAGCCTTGACAACCCAAATCTATGAGACTAGATCAGTGGATGTGCAACTGTCTAACGTGCGGGCATCACAGCAAGAGAAGGCACGATCCTGTCTTTTAAAAATAATCCGTGCTGTGCAGTTCTTGGCAAGGCAGGGTCTAGCCCTAAGAGGGCACAATGAAAGTGAAGGAAATTTTGCACAGCTGTTGGGATATAAATCTGAGGATGACCCTGAACTAAGAAAATGGTTGAGTTCTCGAGAGGACTACACAAGTCCCAAAGTTCAAAACGAGATCCTGAGTCTATTGAGCCACTCAGTAGTACGTGAAATTGTGGAAAACATCAGGTCACTTCCACAACTGCAGTTTTCTGTGATTATGGATGGAACACAAGATGTATCAGGAAAAGAGCAGGAGGCAGTAGTTGTGAGATATGCTGATCATGATCTGATAGTTCATGAAGAATTTGTTGGCATGTATGAAGTGTCTGAGACCACAGGAGAAAACCTTGCAAAAGTTATTATGGATGTACTGCTCCGTCTAAATTTGTCAATTACTGGGTTGAGAGGACAAGCCTATGATGGTGCAGCAAACATGGCAGGAATATATTCAGGAGCACAGGCCATAATCAAAAAGCAACAACCTCTGGCTCCTTATGTACATTGTGGTGCCCATTGTGTGAATCTGATCACAAAATATGCTTGCTCAGCCTCTTCTGTTGTTTGTGACTCTTTGCAGTGGGCTCATGATTTGGGAGATCTGTTTGGCCATGATGAAGTCGATTTTTCAGGATATTGTCAAAGCAGAGAGCGGTCCAGTCAAGTCTATCAGGCCCTTGTGTCCAACAAGATGGACTGTACGTACAGGTGCCATTCAGTCGCTACTTAACCAGTATCAGCCTGTATTGCATGCTTTACAGGAAATGGCATCTGGTAAGTCAGATTCAGCCAGCAGGGCAAATGGCTTGCTTGAAAGATTGCAAAAGGGCAATGTAGTTCTTGGTCTCCTGCTTGCCTTGGAGGTTACAGAGGAGTTAGAGTGCCTCAATAAGTCGCTTCAAAGTCGAACACAGACAGTTGATGGTATGCTTGCTGCTGTCACTTGTGTTAAAGAAAGCATAGCTGGCAAAAGAACACATGAGACATTTCAGTCTATCTACAACAAAGCATCACAAATGTGTGACAAACTCAACCTTTCCCCAATTGAAATGCCTCGGGTCCGAAACCCTCCCAAACGCCTGTCTGGTAAGGCTGCTGCCCATGCACCTTCATCCTCAGTTGACTACTTCAGAGCAGAATTTTTCAAGGTTGTGGACACTGTGAGTATGCAATTCACAGAACGTTTTGAAAATGAAGGAGTGCTTACGATCAGGAAACTTGAACAAGTACTTCTAACAGGAGTCACAGATGATGATGTTTTGCTTCAGTACCCAGAAGTGAACAGAACTTCTCTTCAAGTGCAGTTAGCAATGTTTAAGTCCAAGTATAAATATCAGTCAAGCAATGAAGCTGCTACCATTCTGCGAGTAATGTTGCCAGAGGTCCGGGGTCTTTTACGTAGTGTATATATATTTTTTTTACTGTGTTTTTTCATTTTAATTTGTTCTTATACATTTTTATGTACTTTTACTACTGTTAATATCATAATTGTTACTATTGGTGTGTGTTACTGTTTCTGTACATTTTTAAACTTTTATGCTGTGTGTGTGAAGCCCCTTGATAACAGTTTATCTGTTTTAAGCTGTGCTATAGAAATAAAATTGACTTGACTTGACTTGACTTTTTGAACAAGTGGAAATACTTGTGTGGTTGCTTCTCACTGTGCCTGCCTCTTCTGCTGAGGCTGAGAGAAACTTCAGTAGTCTTGGGAGGTTAAAAACCTGGCTCCGCAGCACAATGACACAGTCTCGGCTCAACAGTGTTGCTGTGTGTCATGTTCACAAAGACAAATTGGACAAAATAAATAAGATAGAAATTGCTCAGCAATTTATTGCGGCCAATGAGAGGCGCAGAATCACGTTTGGGTGCTTTACTTAGATGCGACCAGTGTACTGATACATACAGTATATGTACATGTTGTGGGAGGCTTCTGAATTCCTAAAATAGAGGTTTAAGTAGAAATATAGCTATTTTTTGCCCTATCACACATACATTTGTACATTTCTGTTCTTCATATATATTGCCCCCAGAAAAACATTAACATCACTGTTATTTGACTGTAGAAAATAAACAAAGAGATTTTTCTTTTATATATATATATATATTATATATATATGATATATCATATATTCATATATATATATATATATATATATATATATATATATATATATATATATATATATATCATTTGTATAAATGTTGTGGCTAATGTTATTGTTTCTACTTTGAACCAAAGTGACTGATTGTTTTTTATAATATAGTTAATCAAGAGAAGATTGCTTGTTCAAACGCAAAAAATGACATAAATGTTTAAACATGTAGTTTATATTTAGATATTTTGTTTAATACTTATGTATTTTCAGATATTATTTGACTACTGCATTATTTGTGTTCTTAAAAGGCAGCAAGTATAGGTCATAGTTTTGCACATCTGTGTGGTCACATTTGACTGAAATGTTGATGTGTTTAGTGCGGTGTGTCACTTTCTTTGTTTATGACATTAAACTAAACTATGTGGCCCATTACCCTGGTATCTTCTCATTTCCATTCCATTTTATGTGCTAAGTAACAGTTTGCTGACAAATGGTCTTTTATTTAACATTTCATGTTCAGTGTTGCCATTTGGCACTTAATTATCTGGCTTCTATAGATGTTTGAGGGTAATTGTGTCAAGTCAACCAGAGTTTGGCAGCTAATTCTTTAGATTTTGTTAGTATATAATTTAAATAACTAGAGTGTATCCCCTGGTGCTGTACAGTGGCTGTTATTTGTTTTTAGCCACCAAGGACAAATCTGATTGAGAGAGGATGAGAAATTGAAAAATGTGTCCCCCTCACTTCTGAGATGGTGATTACGCCCCTGAGTGAACATGTAAACATGCAAAGTACAACAGTGGAAATATGAATGGTGTTTTTCAGAACGTATGTTTGAATAAACTTCTAAAATAAAACAGATAATTTAAAAAGGACTCATGTTTTTAGACTATAAATTAATGTTGAATGATTATTAGATAAATTAATTAATGTATTACCGTTTCAGTGCTCTGTAAAAGAGTTATCCCGATCAGCCTCTAAAAGTTGCTGCTGCAGAACTCAGACACCTGCTCACTTCCTGAACGTGACACCTCTCATGAAAACAGCTGCAGCAGGAAGAAAATAAAACCCTGCTGTTTCTTGTTAATCACTCAAAATAACTTCTGCTTCATGAACTGAAGACAAATCGCTAAAATATCAACTTTTAAATTGCTAAATTCGTCTTATGCGTCTGCATTCTCCGCCATTGTTTTTCAATGCGCGTTGGAGCAGGAATCTGGACGTGACGTCACAGTCACGTGACCGAAAATATCCGGATTTACCGTGTAAAAAACGGCGCTAAGTTTAAACTATTTTTGAGAGGAATGTTCATTAATGTAACATTGTTTTAGCAAAAACGATCATAGTTCAATGTTAAAATATATATATGTTGTGCCATTTTATTCAAAGTTCAAAGATGATGTCAGGGGAGCTTTAAATTAGTTAAAACGTACCTGAGCAAGCCTGATTCAGTCGCAGCACGTCTCTGTAATCCCAGAAAATAAATAAATAAATAAACGACCGGAAACACGTTGCAGATAAGCGGCGTTCACGTTAGACGAGTCCAGGCACTAGGGCGGCAAAAACTGCGCCCTGAACACTCCATAGTTTTGTAAAGATGGGACATAACTGCGCATGTGCAACTGATAACGAGAGTCAATGGTTTAGCTGTCGGCGCCCAGAGAGGACCGGATGTACGTCACAATCAGAAAAATGTTTTTTGAAACAAACAATATAACTCATCATTACTCATAAAATATTTATCCTACACAACTAAAAACATATACAGTATGCATATATTTCGAAATTTTTTATTTTATTATTTCATTTTTATATATATAAAAAAAAAGTTTTCAAATGGTGGAGCTGCAGAGGTTCCAGAAGGGCGGTGCCCTCTAGTGGCGGGCCACCCCAGGTTGTGTTTTAGCTGCAGCTCTGCCATCATGACGGGTTTAAACTGATCTATTTCTAATTCAGCATTTTAAAATATTCATTACAGCTTGAATTTTGAAAGTAGATTTTTTTATTTTATTTTTATGGTAATCCCAGTTACTAACTTTCAATAAGAAAATTTAGCCTTTTTCTGAGAGATTGACGTGGTTAATTTAAAGTTTTAGATCCTTTGTCAAAGACTGCAGCATAAATTGTGACATAATTACAGAAAAATGTGATCATGGAGATGAAATTTTTTTTTTTTTTATGTTTTCCAGGTAAACCACAGGAGAATGACTTCAGTGAACTGCTGTGAAGCAGTGAAGCGGGCGCTGTACCGGTCTGTCATGGTGAAGAGAGAGCTGAGTCGAAAGGCAAAGCTCTCAATTTACCGATCGATCTACGTTCCCACCCTCATCTATGGTCATGAGCTTTGGGTTGTGACCGAAAGAACGAGATCTCGGATACAAGCGGCTGAAATGAGTTTTCTCCGCAGGGTGTCTGGACTCTCCCTTAGAGATAGGGTGAGAAGCTCAGTCATCCGGGAGGGACTCGGAGTAGAGCCGCTGCTTCTCCACATCGAGAGGAGCCAGTTGAGGTGGCTCGGGCATCTGGTTAGGATGCCTCCTGGACGCCTCCCTGGTGAGGTGTTCCGGGCATGTCCCACCGGGAGGAGACCCAGAGGAAGACCCAGGATACGCTGGAGGGACTATGTTTCTCGGCTGGCCTGGGAACGCCTTGGGATTCCCCCAGAGGAGCTGCTTCAAGTGGCTGGGGAGAGGGAAGTCTGGGCCTCCCTACTTAGGCTTCTACCCCCGCGACCCGACCCCGGATAAGCGGACGAAAATGGATGGATGGATGGAACTGCTGAATGTTGCAAAGTATCACAAAGGTACAATATCTCACTTTCTGTCTTTTCAAACAATATCTTAATCAAGATGTTTGAATAAAATTACTTTAACACCATAACCTTCACAAAGTTGGAATTTACTGCAGGACTCTTAATTTACATTCGTTTTATATTATTAGTTTAGTGTATGTAATCATGGGTCAAGTTGTGATGAGAGGGCATCAATAAATTGTAGAACAGTAACTAAAACTTATTAAGCTATCAGATGGAACTGGGAAGTTATCCTTCATGCCAGTTGCCTTTGTCTGATCTTTACAAGGTAGAATTTATTTTCATTAACATTTTTCTTCACAGGACTGTGTTAATTTTCTTGTCTGAAGTTCTTCTATCCTGCTTATGTAATTTTTTTTCTTCTAATTGTTCCCTCAGGATGTTCATCTCTTTTCGGTGATGCAATCCATCACCTGTTGATCCATCCTCCTGGCCCTGTTGATCCTGTCTCATCAGTTCCTGGCATGTCCCTGTCCTCTGAGGCTACAATTTCATCTTTCCCTCATCTCACTCACCTTATTTCTGTTTCTCCTCAATCTCTGAAATTCAGTGGTGGGATGTAACTAAGTACAAATACTTTGTTACTGTACTTAAGTACATTTTTCATGTATCTGTACTTTACTTAAGTAGAATTAAATGTTGGTACTTTTACTTTACTACATTTTACATGAAGTATCTGTACTTTCTACTACACTACATTTCTATAATGTGTTGAGTTACAAGTTACATTCACGTTGCAGCTTTTTGATTTGTCATTAGTTTGAAAGTAACTGATGTCAAGAGGGTAGTTGGTCCGTTGAATCACTGCAAGGTGGACAGGTAACATTAGACCCGCCTTCAAGAAGAGCTGGACCAATTATGTATATTCTAGTGTATACGCCATTGAGCTGGGAGCATCCACAGCACCACTAACACACCCAAAATGGATTCCACCACAGAGAGTCAGCCAGAAGATACATGACACCCATGATTTTATTGAAACATTATTGAAAGACTATTGAAATATTATCGAAAGACTATTGAAAAACGGTTTAGTACAGCAGGACAGATTTTATCTCCCAAAAGAGCCAGACTGGACTTAAAAAACTTTGAAAATCAACTTCTTCTGAACTTGAACAATAAATTCTTGCTGCAATATTAAAATGTGTCATTTCACAGGATGTTAGGAGACAAGAGATGTCTCCAAATGACTCAACACTCGGGTCCAAGTTTTGAAAATGGTATCAGGAAGTTAAAATATTATTAATTGTTGACCCATTACAAGGTTGACTAGACAGTATTTTAACTAGAGTTGGTGACAAACTGGAGTTGAAATGATCAGATATTCCTTAGTTAGGTCTAATGTTGCTTTTTTCAGACAGACAACTTTTACATAAACATGTTTACTGCAGTTAAAATGGCACATTGGTTTGTGTTAAATTAAAAACTTTCAAAAGGTATGATCATTCCTCTTCCTTATTATTTTGTTTAATGACATTTAAGTCTGCATCAGGGTATATGCAAGAATAATGAAGTTAATTTCAATACCTTTTCAAGACTTTTTAAAGACCTTCCAAAATAAATTCAAGACCTTGTCATCACTTTGTTTTATTAAGCAAAAAATCTTTGATTTACAAAACTGCTGTTGTTTTCAATTAAAACAACAAAAGAACTGAGATACAGTGGAAAGAAAAAAGTTCAAAAGAAGAAACTGAACCACGACTAGTTTAAGAAAATATAGCTTAGGTTACAACAAGACTCATAGCTATTTTAAAGTAACTTGGTTGAACAATGGCGAATAAGAAATAAACACTGTTATTCTCGGCGACAGGCCTCAGCCATTCTTGAAAATCAGGCATCTCCAACCAGGAGTCAGAAAACTTGCATTTACCCATTGTTCTCACGGTCTCGCGGCAACTTACTCGAACACACAGACTCAACTTGGAGATAAAGCAGCCACGCATGCGCACAAGATAAGCCTAGGCGTACAGGCTGCCTGTTGTAACCTGAAACTCTAAATTTGTGCGAAGCAGTTTCCGAATCCTCCGTGGTGAGGAAAACAAATATTAGTCATACATACTTTTTGCTGTCAAATTATTCAAAGCTAGAATAACAGCAAAAAAATAATACCTCATCAAATCGCTTTCAAGACTTTTTAATACTTTTCAAGACCCTTAATTTTCCCAAAATTGATTTATCAACTTTTAAGAACTTTCAAGACCCCACGGATACTCTGTGCATGTCATCCCTGAAATTCTGACACACAGAATCACAAGTCCAAGTGTGAACTGTGTCACAGAGTAAACACAATAAAAGCATGTACAGTATTATGTGCAGCATTGTTCATTAAAATGAAACAACACTATTAATGTATTACAGAAAATATACATACAGTAGGTACACTTAATGATTTTGTAGACCATTGCATTAGGTAATACAATCAGCAAGTACTTTTACTTTAATACTTTAAGTATTTTTAAAAGCAAGAATTGTTTACTTTTACTTAAGTAAAAACATTAATATGGTACTTCTACTTTTACTAGAGTACATTTTTGTCTGTTTATTTGTACTTTTACTTAAATACAGTGTTTGTGAGTACTTTCTCCACCTCTGCTGAAATTACAATGGCACTGTTAGCATGAAGATTATTGTTCAATAAAAAAATGACATTTTATTTAACACCGTTTGTACCAAAGTTTACTTAATTCATTCGACCTTTATTTAGGCAGGTTAATCCCATTTAGCCTTGATGACTTATTTACAAGAGAGCTGATTTTAACAAAGAATGATGACAACAGTCACAACAATAGGCAGTTATAAAAGAGACATACAGATTATTATTTTTTTTTACAAATTAAAATAAGATGGAAAAACAGCTAGATTGTAAGGTGAATGTAGAAAACTAAAAACAGGAACTTTAGAACGATGTGTGTGATCACTGGTCAGTGGAAGTTCTGCTGGACTTCTCATTCATTCAACCTTTATTTAGTCAGGTAAATCTTTTGAACCTCATGGGCTCATTTGCGAAAGCGACCTGCTAAAACTAAAGAACAATGAACAGCAATGGTAGAATTTCCTTAAACAATAAACAAACAAACAAACAATAAACAATAGAAAACAAAAGAGAGAAAAAAAAACAAAAGAAAGTTTTTTTTTTTTTTTAACAAAGTATCAAAAAACTAGCAAAACATTATAAGGTAGACGTATAAAATCAAAGACAGGAACAAATCTGCATTGGTTTTTGCCAGGATTCCAACAGATTCTGAAAACCATTTAGAGAAGTCAAGGTCGAGAGCTTCAGATCTTTTTGTAAGATATTCCATGAAGCAGGAGCAGAGTAGGAGAAGGCCCTTTTTCCAAGTTCAGTCCTCACTGACGGAACACAAGCTCTCATTTGGTTCTGAGCGATGAACACAAATGGTTGGAACCTCCTTCAGTCTCACACGGCCTGACTGTGTCTTTGTGAAGTGCCCTCTCTCAAAATGTGCCTGTAGTGATATTAGTTTATTTCCTTGCACATTTCTTTGACAGTTAAACATTTTGAGCTCTGGTTGAAAATGTTTGTGCAGATTAAACTTACATCACTCAGTTTGTGTTGTGAAGATGATGATGTTGCTCCTGCTGGCTTGAGATGATGTAATTAATAAACAGTATAAATACAGGTAGTCCCCGACTTACGAGCGCTCTTACTTACGAGGTCCCGGACTTACGAATATGCATCTCATTAAAAAATTTAAAAAATAAAATACTTTTTTTTTTTTAAATGAATACATGTACAGTACTGTACAGTCACCAAGCACTTAGCCTATCCTAACAGTTTTTAAAGATGAAGGAGTGAGTTGTCTCCCTTTCACATAAAGGGAGCTAGCTCCCTTTATGTGAATGGAGCCTGCTGGGGAGGAGGGAGACAATTCAACTCACTCCTTAACTGTGTTAGGATAGGCTAAGTGCTTGGTGACTGTACAGTACTGTACTGTACATTTATCTATTTATAAATAAATAAAATTAATATATATACTGTATAGTATATTTTTAATAAATAGATAAATGTACAGTACTGTACAGTCAACAAACACTTAGCCTATCCTAACAGTTTTTAAAGATGAAGGAGTGAGTGGAATTGTCTCCCTCCTCCATGCAGGCTCCATTCACATAAAGGGAGCTAGCTCCCTTTATGTGAAAGGGAGACAATTAAACTCACTCCTTCATCTTTAAAAACTGTTAGGATAGGCTAAGTGTTTGGTGACTGTACAGTATTGTACATGTATTAATTTCTAAAAAAATAATAATATATATATATATATATTTTTTTTTAATGGTGATCCTACTTACAAATTTTTGACATACGAGCGCCCCCTAGGGACGGAACTCGCTCGTAAGTCGGGGACTACCTGTAGTAGTAAAAGTACTTTATTAAAGCTTGTTTTACGTTTTACATATAATAAATTGTTTGGTAATTTATTTTGCACAATTAACATTTATTTTGTCATCTGTTATGATTTTAACTAGAAACAGTTTCATTTAAATTAACATTTTAATCAGTGAATTCCAATTTTACAGTAATAGTCAGGCTACAAGCACAATCAACTCTGTTATCCAGGTACTCGTTTCCTTTTTTTTTTTAAATAGAATAATTATATAATGTGCAGAAATGAAGACTTCATCCCAGATGATCTAAGGCAGGGGTGTCAAAGTCAAATACACCGAGGGCCAAAAAAACAAATTTGCTACAAGCCAAGGGCCGGACTGGTTCAATGTTTATTATAAGGAGGTGATAGAAGTTTTTTTTCTTCTTTCTGCACTCTTTTCATTCAATGTTTTTTTTATGAATTTGTTTTATTTTGTCTCTTTTAAATGAATGAATAAATGAATTAAATAAAATATTAAATAAAGCCTCAATAAACACTTATGATCAATAACTCATGTGAATAATGCAGAATACCATCCTGATTTATGCTCAATAATCCAGGTGAATAACACAGAATAACATCCTGATTTATGCTCAATAATCCAGGTGAATAACAGAAAAACACACTGATGCATGCTCAATAATCCAGGTAAATAACACAGAATAACATCCTGAATTATGCTCAATAATCCAGGTGAATAACAGAAAAACACCCTGATGCATGCTCAATAATCCAGGTAAATAACACAGAATAACATCCTGATTTATGCTCAATAATCCAGGTGAATAACAGAAAAACACCCTGATGCATGCTCAATAATCCAGGTAAATAACACAGAATAACATCCTGATTTATGCTCAATAATCCAGGTGAATAACAGAATAACATCCTGATTTATGCTCAATAATCCAGGTAAATAACAGAATAACATCCTGATGCATGATCAATAATCCAGGTAAATAACACAGAATAACATCCTGAATTATGCTCAATAATCCAGGTGAATAACAGAAAAACACCCTGATGCATGCTCAATAATCCAGGTAAATAACACAGAATAACATCCTGATTTATGCTCAATAATCCAGGTAAATAACAGAATAACATCCTGATTTATGCTCAATAATCCAGGTAAATAACACAGAATAACATCCTGATTTATGCTCAATAATCCAGGTGAATAAAAGAATAACATCCTGATTTATGCTCAATAATCCAGGTGAATAATGCAGAATAATAAACGCTTCTTTCATAACTTCTCCATCACTGAAAGACTTCTTATGTTGAGCCAGGATGCAGCTAACACGGTAGGAGGCGATCGTAGCAACCTTACCTTTTGTGCTGGGCTGAGTGAAGATCGATTGCTGTGCTGCAAGCTTGTGTTTTAGCTCCCGCATGTTCTGAGTCCATAAACAACTTTTAGGAGGGAAATCTGTCTCAAACAGTTTGTGCATCGTCTTGAAATGCCGCTCCAAGTTACACTTTTTGGGCAAGGCAACGCTCGAATTACAGATGAGGCAAATAGACTTCGAATTAGAATAAACAAAAAAATACTCCTCCTCCCACTCTGTGTGAAAATAATAAGTTTTCGTTTGCTTGTTTGCTAGTTCTGCAGCATGAGCATCCATGTTTACTTCGCACCGATAGCTCCACTGCTGTCTTAAAGTCTCGTCAGTCACTGCACCCAAAACTCGCGAGACTATGTCTGTGAGAAAACAAGATGGGGAGGGCTGAGGAAAGTGTTGCTGTGCATTGGAATATCGTCACTTCTCCCACCCCCCACCTCCACCACTTCTGCCGGAGTTAGAATGAAGCTGAGCACCTCCACCACTTCAGCCGGAGTTAGAATGAAGCTTAGCAGCGGACATTTCACCTTGTTTACAGCTGAGAGCCGGCTGCCGGTGTTCTGTGGCTTGCGGGCCGGCTCTAATAGTTATTAAATATCATCCAGGGGGCCATAAATAATTGTTTTGCGGGCCGGATCTGGCCCGCGGGCCGCCGCCTTGACATATGTGATCTAAGGTAAGCTGGAGCAGATCTGAACTGCTGGCATGGAGGACAAGGTGGAGCATTCTCATGCAGAGAACATCAGAAATAGCTTCATAATATAT
>JBBPBX010032860.1:0-33619 GCA_038048925.1 Garcialebias charrua
TTAAGACACATCTCCCAGCAAAGTGGACAATCATTTGATGATGTTTTGAGAGGAGTGTTTGAGCAAATATGTGCACATTTTGGAATGGCAGCCACTGGAGGGCAGTCTGAAGAGGATGGTGAAGGGAGGGACACAGTTGAGATACTTGCCACTGACAGAGTGTCCAGTCTAACTCAGCCATTTGCTCTTCCCACACAGCAATCAGTTCAGTCTCCCACCGACCAGCAAGGACCTCAAACCCAGCCCAATCTTGCTACAAATGTGGGACCAAGAATTCCTCTCCCAGGTAATGATCTGAACCCTCCTGAGATACAAAGGGTTGTAGTTGAACACATTGTGCGCAGAGATGATGTGAACCTTCAACCCCCGTCTTCATTTAGATTACGTACTTTCTCAGGAAAACTTCCAAAACCACAGAATGAGGCTGATTATGAATCCTGGAGGTCCCAAATAGAACTTTTAAATGCAGATCCAAGTCTTGCACCCTTACATGTTACGAGGCGCATTTTGGAAGGTTTACTCCCACCTGCTGCTGACCTAGTGAAAGGGTTGGGACCAAATGCCCTGCCTGCAACATTTTTGCAGGTACTTGATTCTGCATATGCCACTGTTGAGGACGGAGAAGAGCTGTTCGCTAAATTTTTAAACACTCTTCAGGACCAAGGGGAACCTCCATCTTCATATCTGCAGAGACTCCAGCTGGCTCTCACTACAGTGGTGAGGCGTGGTGGGATTCCAACAGTTGAAATGGACAAATATTTGCTAAAACAATTTTGTAGAGGTTGCTGGGATAACAGCATGATTAACAAGCTTCAACTAGAAAAGAAAAAAGACCAACCACCTCCCTTTTCAGAGCTTTTATTTACACTCCGAACAGAAGAAGACAAACAATTGGCAAAAGAGATGTTGATGAAAAAGCATATTCCTGCATTCAAGCACCGTGCTAACTTGCAAACTCACACTACTAGTGAATGTTCATGTGGCCACTCTTCAGACTCTGGTGCTATTGAAGATTTGAGGAAGCAAATGCTGAAGCTACAGAGTCAGATGTCAGCACTGTTATCCAAAGACTCCAAGTCTGCTAAGTCAGAAATCCAGCTGAAAAACAAGAAACCAAACCCAGGTCAAACAAGTAATAGGCCAAAACCCTGGTTCTGTTTCAAGTGTGGAGAGGATGGCCATATTGCTCCCAACTGTTCCAATCAATCCCACCCCAGCCTGGTTGAAGAAAAACGCCGCCAGCTTAAACACAAACAGCAGTCCTGGGAAAATAAGAAGCCATCAAACTAGAAGCAGTTCTTACTGAGGGACAAGTGAGAGCTGCAACCAATGAATGTTCCCACACTAAGTATTCATCTTCACATTTCCCACTACCAAAAGGATTAGTGGGCATGAGAAGTACAGGTGAGGTCAAGATTAAAGGGACCAATTTCCATTGCCTTTTTGACACAGGTTCCCAAGTCACCACAGTTTCACATTCTTTTTATAACACCCACCTGTCTGACCATAAAATAAAGCCATTAAATGATCTTTTGAAGGTAGAAGGTGCAAATGGACAGAGAGTGCCTTACATTGGATATGTAGAGCTCTGTTTGACCTTCCCACCTGAGTTTGTAGGTGAAGAGATGGACATCCACACCTTGGCCTTGGTCGTCCCAGACCTGCAATCATCACAGCCCCCTATTCTGATTGGCACCAACACCCTGGATGTTGTGTATGACCAGTGTTGTCAGTCACAGTCTGGGTTCTGTCCTTTACCTTCAGGATATAGAACAGTGCATAAGATTTTGGAGATAAGGCACAAGTTAACAACTGATGACTATCATGGCATTCTCAAAATGCAGTCCACCATCCCACAGATCATTTCTGCTGGGAAGACTGTTGTGTTGGATGCTCATGTCATATGCCCATTTCTGCAAGGTGAGAAAGAAGTAATTATTCAGCACCCAACCTCCTTCTCTCTGCCTGGTGGGTTGATAGTAAAATCCAGCCTTATTGACCTACCTCCTGTCCAACCTGCTTTACTACCAGTGGTGATCACCAATGAATCTGACCATGAAATTGTGATTCCAGCCAGAGCAGCCATAGCTGAAGTCAGTACCATCCAGACCATTCTCCATAAAGAGCAGTGTGTGCAACAACCCTCCCAAAATACAGAATCAAACCCAACCAAGTTGAACTACAACTTTGGAGACTCACCGCTCTCAACTGAATGGAAGCAACGTATAACAACCATGCTGGACAGTATGTCAGAAGTCTTTGCAAAGCATGATCTTGATTTTGGTTGTACAGACAAGGTCAAGCATGAGATCAAGCTGTCAGATCCCACTGCTTTTAAACAACGACCAAGACCTATCCACCCTCGAGATGTGGATGCTGTTCGAAAGCATATTCAAGAATTGTTGCAATCTGGTGTTGTACGTGAATCAAACTCACCCTTTGCTTCCCCCATAGTTGTAGTGCGGAAGAAAAACGGTGCAGTACGGCTCTGTATCGATTATAGGAAGTTGAATGCACAGACCATCCGGGATGCATATGCATTACCGAAGTTGGAAGACACATTTTCAGCACTGTCTGGCTCCACATGGTTCTCCACATTGGATTTAAAATCTGGTTACTATCAGATTGAGATGAATGAAACAGACAAGAATAAAACTGCATTTGTCTGTCCACTTGGATTTTATGAATTCAACCGCATGCCTCAAGGAGTAACTAATGCTCCAAGCACTTTTCAACGTCTCATGGAGCGGTGCATGGGAGATATGAATTTAAAAGAAGTGCTCGTCTTCATTGATGACTTGATAGTGTTTGCACCAACTCTGGAGGAACATGAACACCGACTGATGAAAGTTCTTCAACGCCTGAAAGAGTTTGGACTGAAGCTATCAACTGAAAAATGTCTTCTCTTCCAGACATCAGTTCGCTACCTTGGGCATGTAGTATCAAGTGATGGAGTGGAGACTGACCCAGACAAAATTTCCACATTGACATCTTGGCCAGTTCCTGAAAATCTCAAAGAGCTCAGATCGTTCCTTGGTTTTGCAGGGTATTATCGACGGTTTGTGAAAGGGTACTCTTCAATCGTCAGACCTCTCAATGAGTTAACGGCTGGATATCCTCCCAGTCAGAAAAGGTCAAACCAAAAGGGGAAGTTACAACATTATCTTAACCCCAAAGAACCTTTTGTTTCCCGTTGGACGCCAGCTTGCCAGCAGGCCTTTGAAGAGGTTATACAGAAGCTCAGTACAGCCCCAGTTCTTGCCTTTGCAAACCCAGATAAACCCTACATCGTGCACACAGATGCCAGCTCTATTGGTCTTGGTGCAGTCTTATACCAAGACTTTGATGGACAGACCAGGGTGATTGCATATGCCAGCAGAGGTCTCTCACACAGTGAACGCCGGTATCCTGCCCATAAACTTGAGTTTTTGGCTCTCAAATGGGCAGTTACAGAGAAATTCTATGACTATTTGTACGGATCCAATTTTACTGTGGTTACAGATAGCAATCCTTTGACATATCTGTTAACTTCTGCTAAATTGGATGCTACAAGTTACAGATGGCTTTCTGCTCTGTCAACCTTTTCATTTAAGATAATCTACCGGGCTGGCAGGTTGAATGCTGATGCCGACGGACTCTCTCGGCGACCTCATGTTGAACAGATGGAGGATGCTTTGTCTAGGAAAGAGAGAGAGAGAATATTGAAATTCACTGAGCAACACCTTGAACATCCATCTTCTATTTTGATTGACCAGCACTCAGTCCAAGCAATATGTGACAGACAACTAGTGTACAGCTCACCCAACCTGGACCAAGTTGTTGCTCTTGTGCAAACGCTCTCTACTAACACTGATAGCCTACCAGACAGTTTTGTTAATGATATGCAGTTCTCTTCACCTGTCATGCCATCCGTCTCTGCTGATGAAATTGCTGCCAAACAACGAGCCGATCCGGTCATTCAGCACATTGTTGCTCAACTGGAACGAGGAGAAAGTCCGCCACCATCTCTAAGGGAACAGCTCCCCAATCTGCCATTACTCTTGCGAGAGCTTACACGTCTGGAGCTCCATAATAATGTTCTCGTTAGGAGGAGGAATATTGGAGGTGAGCTTACTTACCAGCTTGTCCTTCCAGAGGAGTGTCGGCCTGAGGTCCTCAACCAGCTTCATGACCAAATGGGCCATTTGGGTACAGAGAGAACACTGGACCTTGTCAGATCACGTTTCTTCTGGCCACGAATGGCAGTTGATGTTTGCAATAAAGTCAAGAACTGTGAGAGATGCATACGAAGGAAATCACAGCCTGAGAAAGCTGCACCCCTTGTCAGCATTAAAACTTCAAGACCACTCGAACTGGTCTGTATGGACTTTCTCTCAATAGAACCAGACCGAAGCAACACTAAGAATGTTCTTGTGATAACCGATCACTTCACAAAATATGCTGTTGCAGTGCCAACCCCAAATCAAAAAGCCAAAACCGTAGCAAAAGCACTATGGGACAACTTCCTTGTTCATTATGGAATCCCAGAGCGTCTCCATAGCGACCAAGGACCCGATTTTGAATCGCACACTATCAAAGAGCTCTGTCAAATAACTGGAATTCTTAAGAGTAGGACAACACCATACCATCCCCGTGGCAACCCTGTGGAACGATTCAACCGAACACTTTTAAATATGTTGGGTACTCTACAAGAAGAGGATAAAACACACTGGAAAGATTTTGTGAAGCCGCTGGTACACTCTTACAACTGTACTCGAAATGACGTCACTGGGTACTCCCCATATGAACTGATGTTTGGTCGTCAACCCCGCCTTCCAGTTGACTTGGCTTTTGGACTACCTGTGTCTGAAAACCCATCCACATCGCATTCACAGTATGTTGAAAAGCTTAAATCACACCTCAGAGAAAGTTACAAGATTGCAACTGAAAACTCTGAGAAGGTTATGGGAAGGAATAAACTTAAATTTGACAAGCGAGTCACTGCTGCAGACCTCTCAGTTGGGGATAGAGTTTTGGTTAGAAACGTCAAACTACGAGGCAAACACAAGCTCGCAGATCGGTGGGAGCCAGATGTGTATATTATCCAGAAGAAAGCCGGCACTCTTCCGGTATATACAGTTAAACCAGAAGGCAAAGAATGTCCCATTAGGACCCTCCACCGTGACCTGCTGCTGCCTTGTGGCTACCTAACACCAGCTTCCAAACCAGAACAGTTAAAGCCAAAATCAGTGATGGCACCCCCAGTGACTCCAAAAACCTCAGACCTTTCAGACCCTGAAGATCAAGAACTGTTCTTACCTGACTTACCTGATTACTCCAGCTCCTGTCCTACCAGAATCACAACTGTGGTTAACATACCTGTTCCTGCATCTACCATTGTTTCTATGCCTGAGGCTCCATCTGACCAGCATTCACAGAGTTTTAAGGAAGAAACTATTGCTGTAGAACCGGAAATGGAGCCTGGACATGAACCCACTGCTGAACTAGTACCGACTGAGCTGGATGCAGAACAAACAGTTGGAGATGAAACGGATACTGTTGATCTAGAGCCTCCGGAGGAAAATGCCTCCTTTCAGCCAGATCTTGGATCCTCCCCAAAGCCGATCAGCTTCTCAAGTGATTCAACTACTCCTGAGTTCTCCAGCCCAGATTCTGAACCATCCATCCGACACTCTACTCGAGCACGGCAGCCACCAAATCGCTTGCAGTATTCAATGCTTGGGCGTCCAGTTCTGCAAAGCATCCAGTCCCTGTTTCAAGGGCTTAGCACTGCGCTGACCTCTGCTCTGCAATTGGAGGAAACCTCGATGACTGCTACCTCTTGTGACGGTGTCTTGTGTCAGCAACGTGCATGTGCGAGGCCGCACATGAGTTTAGGGGGGGAACCTGTAACCCACATCTAGTCTATGACATTTATTTTGGCGGGTCCACTTCCTGTGTTGCCCCAACTCTCTAACTTTTTTAAGCCATGGGTCATAGTTCACTTCCTCTTTCTCCACTGTGGCTGTGGTGTGCTCCACTGGGCGTCTCCCAAACAAATTGCTGCACTCTTCAGATCAGCAAATTGCAACTCAAAATACATGGTGAGCTTGATATCTTATAGCAATATTGTTCATGTTTAAGACAACCATGTGATTGCTCATTGAAATGTTGTTTTACCAGAGTTACTGGTGGCTCTAATTCAAACTCTTGTGGGATTCTGCCATTAATCACCACCAGGCTGTGCATTGAGGTTAAGTACTCCTCACTCAGTTGAAGAGGTAAAACAATTGTTTTTTTATATATTTATATAAAATGGAAGCTGAATTGTGGACACAGGTCTGGTATATGCACTCAGTTGTTGGTTGCATTACTTATGTTTTGTGTGTGTTTTAAGACTTTTTATATTGAAACTAAAATGACAATGAAGTTGGAATGCCTGTAAAATCAATTGAAAAGAATGTAGCTACACTTTTGTTTGAACTTAATATTGCGCAATATCTTACTTTTCTTTTTTTTCTCGGCTTGATTATTTTAGAAGACTTGATGTTAAATAATCATTTTTTTGATAAATGATTATTGAAAGTGCACTTTAAATTGATTGACTGGAAATATGATCACTTTAAATTGATTGACTGGAAATATGATCACTTTAAATTGATTGACTGGAAATATGATCACTTTAAATTGATTGACTGAAAATATGATCACTTTAAATTGATTGACTGGAAATATGATTCTGAATTACATTATTTCTAGTTAACTATACTTAAACCATGGTTGATTGACAATTACTTACAGTAAATGTTGATTTTGAATGATTATATATATCAAGATGTTTATTTTCTTTATATATCTGTACATGCTATATGACAGTTGGTTATTTTAATTGGAATGAAATTCTTAATGTGTATTTCTGACCTATAGGTCGGGTTTTTTTCTTTGGACCAGAATCTCCAACATGGATTTACAGATGGCGAGCTAGAACTATGGACTTGATAATGGACTTTGAAATGAGTACATGTATTTGGTGACTCAACTATTGTGACTCTTGTTGTTTTTGTCTTATTTTGGGTTTTTGTTTTTGTCTTATTTTGTGCACAATCACTTTAATATATATATACACCAAAACTGAAACCACGGCCTCCTGTTTTCATTCACACCTCAGGCTCTTTTAAAGGACACTCTTCTGATGCTGCTTTTGTAGCCGCAGTCAACTGCCTGGCCTTTAGGCGTTACATGAGCGTGGCGAGGATTCTCTGACCCTCCTGGCCCAGACAATGGCGGAGGAGCGCGCACTTCCTCGCTTCCGCCAGTTCAGTGTGTCCCAAAGCCAGCAAGTAGTCCTCGAACGCAGCTCGCCATCTGTCCCACGGGACGGCTGGGTCGCCGGGGACAGGCAGGAAAGGTGGCGGTGGTGGTAACGCGAGTCCGGACATCCTCGTCTGCCAAAATGTAGTGTCCGCGGGAACTCAATAACCACACCGTGTCGCTTCGTGCACCAAACTTTACTGACCCCAAAACTCCCCACACACCCACATTTACCCCATGCCGTAAAGCATCTCTTAAAGGCACAGTAACATGTCGTAACAAACAGAGCACACCATTACAGACCCAACAAACACATTAAACACTGTGATTTCTGAACATAACAGCAGCTATGGAAGCAGAAAGAGGTTTTGATCTAAGTAAAAACATCAGATTAGTTCCTCAGTTTTGTGAAACAGAAGTAGACGTTTTTTTTCTGTCCTTTGAAAAGATTGCAAAATCTCTAAAGTGGCCTGAGAATAAATGGTCTCTTCTTGTACAGAGTGTGTTTACTGGCAGAGCTCAGGAGGTTTATGCTGCACTTGATGCAGAGAAATCCTCATCTTATGAGGATTTAAAATCCACTGTTCTGGCTGCTTACCAACTGTCTCCAGAGGTTTATCGACAGCGTTTTCGTAACCTGGTAAAAACTGAGACTCATACTTACATTGAATATGCTAGGGAGAAGGAGATAGCATTTGACAGATGGGTGCGGTCAAAGAATGTCGGTCAGGACTATGAGAAATTGAAACGGCTTATTCTCTTAGAAGATTTTAAAAATAGTGTTTCTTTTGAGGTGAGAAATTACCTAGAGGATCAAAAGGTCGACGACATTAAGAAAGCTGCAGTTATGGCTGATGATTTTGAACTCACTCATCAGTGTTTAGTGAGAGGAGGGTTCAAGACATCACAGAACATGACACAGCGACAGGGTGGTATGAATTCAGACGCCTTGGTGTGCTACTATTGTGGTAAAAAGGGGCACAAGAAAACTGAGTGTTGGGCTTTGGCGAGTAAACAAAATAAGGAAAATACTCCTAAACCTGGTTTACTAGTGGCAGACAGGTCAAAGAATGCTGGTGAGTGCTCAAACAGTGCTGTGTTGGATTTGTATAAAGATTTTATTTCTTCTGGGGTTGTATCTGTTGATGGAAATGGTTATCCTGTAGTTATTCTGCGAGATACGGGCGCTGCTCAGTCACTTTGGGTGGTGAAGGATACAACTCTTCCTCCTTCTAGCTCACTGAATATGTGTACACTTATTCAAGGAGTGAACAATGATGTTGCTGAATTTAATTATGTCCCTCTGCATGAAGTTTATTTACAGTCATCTTTAGTGACAGGAGTGGTTAAAGTTGGGGTGGTGTCCAGTTTACCCATTCCGGGTGTCACATTTATACTGGGGAATGATTTGGCAGGTGAAAAGGTTCATGTTGCCCCTATGGTTGTACATTCTCCCATATATTCTTCTAAGACTGAGGCACTGAAGCAGGAATTTCCTGGAGTCTTTCCTACCTGTGTTGTCACTCGTTCTCAGTCTCAGGTTAATCAGGAAGAACCTCCAGAAACTGTGAGAAATCTAATTCCTATTCCAGTGGTTGGAGAACCATTCAGTCGTGTTCTAATAGATTGTGTGGGCCCCTTACCAAAAACTAAGCGTGGACACTTATATCTGTTGACAGTTATGGATGTTGCTACACGTTATGTGGAAGCTTTTGCTTTGCGTAACATTTGTTCAAAGACAATCTTAGATTGCCTTCTTAAGTTTTTTACTCAGTTCGGGCTTCCTAGAGAGATCCAGTCCGATCAGGGCTCTAACTTTATGGCCGGAGTTTTCCAAGCGGTGATGAAAGAGTTAGGGATTGAGCACTTTAAGTCATCTGCGTACCATCCACAGTCACAGGGAGCCCTGGAACGATACCATCAGACTCTTAAGGCCATGATCAGGACCTACTGTGTGGATCAGCCTGGGGAGTGGGACAAGAGTGTTCAATTTCTTTTGTTTGCTATCCGTGACTCTGTCTGTGAATCTACAGGTTTTAGTCCGTTTGAGTTGGTCTATGGACATGAAGTGAGGGGTCCCTTGAAGTTGGTAAAAGAGAAATTTCTGACTGAAGAACCTGACAGAAACGTTTTGGGGTACGTTTCTGAGTTTAAGGAGCGCTTGAAAGCAGCTTGCACTCTGGCTAATGGTCAGTTACAACAAGTCCAAAGAAAGAAGAAAAAACTTTTGGATCAAAAAGCTGTTTCTAGAAAAGGTGCAGTTGGGGAAAGATAATGTAATTGCTGATGTTCTGTCAAGAATGTGAGGAATAGGTTGAAGATGTAGGAAGTTTATTGGACTAAAATAAAAAAATAAAAAATAAAAGAAATAATAATAAAAAAAATATATATATATAAAAATATATATATTTTTTTTGTTTAGGGGGGAAGTGTTACGTGGTCACTTTGTTTTGTCTTTTGTTTGTTTATTATTATTATTTTTTGGCACCTTTGACGGTTCACTGGTGGAGGGGGGCGGGGCTCAGCCAGTCTAAGTGTTTTTAGCTGCGCTGGTAGCACACCTGCAGGGTGATTGTGACAGATGGAGTGGCGTGTTGGACGCTACTGCAGCAGTTGAGTTTTGGTGAAGAGAAAAATATATTAAAGGACGGTGCGGAAGGCTCTGGAGAGAGAAGCGGAGCATTCACCTCGGGACGGAACCCAGAGGGGAGCGTCGGATGGTTTTGGCCGGGTTTGTTTTGGATGAACCGGCTGGACACTAACAGATTAAATGCACCGGGGAAGTTAACACGCCTGTTGACAACAACCACAGATGAAAACCCAAGTGGTGCGCTTTTAAGAAAAAAGAGGAAAACTATAAAGAAAAACAAAAAACAACAACTATTGAACAGTGACGGATGAAGGACCGTGCGGGCTCGCCCCTCCAGGATGTCAGCTGATTGAGACTCTAATCGGACATCAAAGGTAAGCCCCACCTCACTGTGTGTTCTGTCTCTGGTGCCAGTTTTGTTTCTTTTTTTTCTTCTTTTCTTTCTCATCACGTACTTATAGTTGCCACGTACTTATAGTTGCGGTCCTACTCTCCAGTACAAAGAACGAGCTGGGGAGAGTAGCGATTTCGTAACAGGGTGATTGTGACAGATGGAGTGGCGTGTTGGACGCTACTGCAGTATGAAAGTATGAAAATTTACACCAACACTGAAACACCAAACACCCCTGAAACACCAAACACCCAATGAACATAAGCATAAAATGAAATAATAAAAGTGTAATACTGTCCTGAGTTTTTGCATAGTAGTATAAAAAGTATAAAAAGTATATCTATAAAATAAACTGAAGGTTCTAGCATTGACATTTGCAAAGAGTGGCACAGCAGCATATGAGTTAATGTACACAGTATATGTATGAGGTAGTTGATGTTGGTATAGAGGCAAAGTGGCATATGCAGTAAGGCACATAAGGCACATTTGGCATCCTTAGATAAGGCTAGTCAGAGAATGCTGTATATGTATCTGCAGTAGTGTAGATAAAAGTAGTGTAAATGTAAACAGTAGTAATAAATGTAAACCGTATTAATAAATGTAAACAGTGAATGTAAACAGTAGTATGACTATAGGCAGTAATGTAATACAAACATTAGTGCAAATATGAGAAGTAGTGCAAACTGAATGAGTACATGACCGAGAGTTTAGTGAATAACCCGTTTGATGACACAGGGTCCAGTGTTAAAAACTTTGTGTTGAGTGGTAATGTGTGAGAAAGTTTTTTGTGTTAAGGCAGTTCAAATGGGAGGGGAGGCAGAGCAGGCAGAGTGTTTAGCATTCTGACTGCCTGATGAACAGAGCTGTCTCTCAGTCTGCTGGTTCGAGCCTGGAGACTCCTCAGTCTCCTCCCTGATGGCAGCAGTCTAAAGCGGCTGTGTAGTGGGTGTGTGGGATCACCTGCCATGCAGTGGGCTTTCCGAGTGAGGCGTTTGCTGTGTAAGTCCTGCAGTGAGGGCAAGGAGGTGCCGACGATCTTCTCAGCTGCTTTCACGATGCGCTGGAGGCTCTTGCGGCATGATGCAGTGCATGCACCAAACCACACCGTGATGCAGCTGGTCAGGACACTTTCTATGGCACCCCTGTAGAAGGTGCACATGATGGGGGTTGAAGCTCCAGCCCTTTTCAGCTTGCGGAGAAAGTAGAGGCGCTGGTGAGCCTTCTTGGCCAGTGCTGCAGTGTTCCTGCTCCAGGACAGGTCCTTTGAGACGTGCACTCCCAGGAACTTGGTGCTGTCCACTCTCTCCACTGCGGTGCTGTTGATGGTCAGAGGGGCATGTTGTGCATCCCTCTTCCTGAAGTCCACGACAATCTCCTTTGTCTTCTCCACGTTGAGAGTGAGATTGTTGTGTCCGCACCACAAGGCCAAGCGGCTCACCTCGTTCCTGTAGTCCGTCTCATCGTTGTTGCTGATGAGACCTACCACTGTTGTGTCGTCCGCAAACTTGATGAAGTGGTTGGAGCTGTACGATGGTGTGCAGTCGTGTGTTAGCAGGGTGAATAGAAGGGGGCTCAGCACACATCCTTGTGGGGCCCCTGTGTTCAATGTGATGGTGCTAGATGTGTTACTCCCGATCCGTACTGTCTGTGGTCTCCCGGTCAGGAAGTCTAGCAGCCAGTTACACATTGAGGTGTTCAGCCCCAGACTGTCCAGTTTATGGATGAGCTGTTGGGGGATGATGGTGTTGAATGCCGAGCTGAAGTCGATGAACAGCATTCTAACATAAGAGTCCTTCGTGTCCAGATGTGTGAGAGCTGTGTGGAGGGCAGAGGAGATGGCATCGTCGGTTGAGCGATTAGGTCGGTATGCAAATTGGAAGGGATCCAGGGAGGCAGGGAGGACAGATGTGATGCTTTTCATGACTAGCCGTTCAAAGCACTTCATCAGGATGGGGGTGAGTGCTACTGGGCGATAGTCATTGAGGCATGCGGGCGTTGCCTTCTTTGGGACAGGGATGATGGTGGTGGCTTTGAAACAGGTGGGGACGATGGCCTGGCTCAGTGAGATGTTAAAGATGTCCGTGAAGACCGCTGCGAGTTCCCCTGCACAGTCCTTCAGCACACGACCAGGTATGTTGTCAGGACCAGAGAACTTCCGGGCATTAATCTTGATAAATGATCGCCTTACGCTGTCTGAGGACAGCGCCAGCACCTGGCCATCAGGAGAGGCAAACACCAATGTAGACATGTTTTTGTTTTTAGTGTTCTACATCGCCTTACAATCTAGCTGTTTTGTTTGCTGCATTGTTTTACCATTTCGTTCCCTTTCAGTCATGGTCTCTCGGTGCAACATATGCTATGAGAATTGCGCCCCCGTGCGTTTACCTGAAGGAATACATTCACGCCTTTATGGCAGGGGCGTCCGCGTCGTGCCAGAGGCCCCGCCCTCTGGGCATTTAAGCAGCTAACGCCCATCCATCTTTCTCTTTTTGCCCTTCACCTCGCTTAAACACTTGAACATCGCGGGACTTCTCTGTTGTCACGTCGCTTGATTGAGGTGAGCTTGCTCCCTACACTGAGCGTACAGAGAAAATTTTCCTGCGTACTGCTGGGCTGGCGAAAGCTAGTCCAGCATTTTTCTACTTACCCAAAGTTTTTCTTCTCTTCCGCAGCTTCGCTCGATGGCGCTAACTGCGTCACAACCTTCTGCTAATCTCTAGCAGTCTACCAGCGAAAGCAAGACGACGGAGAAGACGGCTTCGAACAAAAGGAAACTAGGACCAACTTCTACTCTTCTCGTCTCCGGACATGGCTCCCGAGAAGGGAAAGCGGAGGACAAAGAAGAAGAAAACCAGGACGACGAGTCCTCGCTCGCGCCCATGCCCCAGCGATGCGGCTACTCCCTCTCGGCGACGGACACCCACGAGGCCTGTCCTGTCTGCCTAGGGATTCTGCATGCGAGGAAAGAGCTGGAATTCCCCGACTCCTGCCCCCACTGTCGTCGAATGACGGCCACAGTGAGGAAACGCCGCGCGGACACGTTGGCCAAATCTATGGCGAGGACCGCGGCGATGAAGGTTACACGTCGCACTAACCTGCTCGCTCCCGAACCGGAGCTCGAAAACATGGACTTGGAATGCAGTGGCCGAGTCGGAGAGGACAATGCGTCGGACTCCTCACTTGCTGTCGAGGACTCGACGCCAGAAGTGTCCGACATAGACGCCGAATACGGTGACAAGGGAGAAACTGTTGATTCCTCCCAGAACCTGGCGCAGAACCTTCCGGAACCGGACTTGTCGGTACCTGCTCTGTTCGACCTGTGCCATAGGGCCGCTGATGCCCTGCAGGTCACGTGGCCAGACCCCACGCCTCGCCAACAGGCTACGAGGCTGGCGGGAATCTACTTCTACGCGAAGCAACTGACAACGTCGCAAAAAATGCCAATTTTTCCGGACTTTCTCGTGGAAATCAAACGCTCCTGGGCAGAACCCAGAGCTCCCATCATGCTGCCATTGTCCCGACTCATGGATGTCGCGGTAATGGAGGCTCTGGGCCTTGCCAGCGCACCCCCGATAGAGGAGTCTCTGGCGGCTCACCTGCCCCCCATAGCCACGGGAATGAAACCAGCGCTACCCAACAGGGCCTGCCACGCTTCGGAAAAACAACTCGAGAAGTGTTACAAGGCTCAAGACCTTGCGGCTCGCGCAAGGAATGCATCGAGCATGGTGCAGGCGTACCTGGCAGAAAAACTGCAGGATATCCAGGTAACAAAAGATGAACAGGCCGTAACTGAGGCCATAGAGGAGGTCCACCGTGCCTCTGACCTCGTGCTCCGCATGATAGGGACAATAAATATTTCCCAGGGCAAAGCAATGGCAGAAATAGTTGTCGCCCAGCGCCATCTTTGGCTAACACTGTCGGACCTCCCAGAGAACCAGAGGTCCACTTTCCTCCAGCACCCAAATGAGTCGACGGGACTCTTTGGAGGAGCCCTGGAACGTGTCCAGGCCAGGCTAGAACAAAGACGCAAACGAGCGGAAGCCCTCCGTGAGGGTTTGCCAAGGAAAAGATTTGCCCCACCAAAGGAAAACACATGTGGTCTCCCACAAAAGAGACCCGCTGGAGACAGTGAGGCTTCTCAGTACCGTCCGAGTGCTGCTTTGACCTCCTCCTACGGAAACCAGTTTTGGACCTGATGAACCAGGACGAACTGATAACTCTACAGGTTTGCCCGCCCACGAGGTACGGGAACCTAACTTTTTGATCCCAGTCTCTGCTCGTAAAAAAACTATGAGGAGCTGGTGACATGTGTGCGCGCACCAAACATGACTTGCCTACTGTATATGTAAACAAAACAAACACTGTTTCAGACATGTACAAAAATAAAAGTACCAAAGCACAGACTGCCCTGGTTCTTGACTCGAGTCCCATTTTTATAAAACCCAGACCACATGGTCAAACTATGAACCACAGCAAGATACACGAGATCCGCCAGAGACGGCCTGATCTTGCAATATCTTCTGTTGGGCTGAGCGACCTGCTCGAAAAAGCACGAGAGGGGTCAAAGATCACCCCTTCAGTGCTGAAACACGGAGCAGCAATTTAACATGCCATCCAGGCTCAGCGCGCATGTGCAGGCTTGGGAGACGTGTCTACCAAATGACTGGGTCATGACAACAATACGTCACGGGCTCAAGTTGCAATTCTCAAAGAGACCGCCCCGTTTCTCAGGGGTGTTGCAATCTAAGATCAACCCTGCACGTGCACACGTGCTGAGGGAGGAAGTTTCAACGATGTTGCAAAAGGGAGTGATTAGTTTGGTCTCAGGACGCAAACTACGCTCTGGCCACTACAGCAAGTACTTCCTGGTGCCCAAAAAGGACCGTTCCTTGAGACCGATTCTGGATCTCAGGACTCTCAATAAAAGAATTAAAACTTTCAAGTTCAAGATGCTTACACTGCGGCAAGTTCTCCAGTCTGTGAGACCAGGAGACTACGCATGTACAGTGGATTTGAAAGATGCCTATTTCCATATAGGCGTGTGGAGGAGACACAGAAAGTTCCTCCGTTTTGCGTTAGAAGGAAACGCTTATGAATTCAAAGCCTTACCCTTCGGTTTAAAGACTGCTCCGCGTACATTTACTAAATGTCTGGATGCAGCCCTGACCCCTCTTAGGAATCAAGGACTCAGGGTCTTGAATTACCTGGACGACCTGCTAATTCTGGCTGGAAGCAGAAAGCAGGCGCTGTCACACTCCTTTAAGGTGATCTCTCACCTGGAGTCTCTCGGTTTTGTCATAAACCTACAGAAAAGCAATCTGACTCCGTCACGGGCAGTGATAGGAATAACGGAGTTATAAATAAACGGCGTTACAAACGGAGTTATTTTTTTCATTAACGGGTAATCTAAGTAGTTACTATGTCTATCGTTACAACGCCGTTACCGTTACAAACACTAAAATGGTGTACGTTATTTTGTCTTCTGCGCGCTGTCTCTCGCTGCTTGTTTACTTTTTTTTCCCCTTGTTGGTGAGGGAGGGTGGAGTGGAGGGGGAAGCAGCAGAGGGGAGGGAGGGTAGGAGCATAGACATATTGAGCTATAGACGTGGGAGCAGAGGGGAGGGAGGGGCGAAACAAAAAGGATGATGCTGATTGGCTAAGGTAGAGTGTCAGTCAGAGGTCAGCCAATCAGCGGTTTTGTTGTTCATCTCACACACGCTGCAGCAGGAAGCTTCAAATCTGAAAAGTTAACAGAAGTCTGGCAGCAATGGCGAGTTTGGAGGGAAAGTTGGCGTTTTCAAAGTGGAAATACAGAAATTACTTTACTCTCCTTGAGGTAAAAGGCAAGAACGTGCATGTGAAGTGTACATTATGTCCCGGAGCGAAGTGTACGTCCGTCGTAATCTGATCTGACAAGCATCTCACAACTGCTCAGGTAATTCAGCTTTTCAGTACTGTTTTAAAAGTACTTCATATTGTGAAAATGGTTCTTTTGTTTTTAAGAAAATTCTTGAAGAACCAGTTGTGTGAGAGTTTGATTTTATTTTACACTACAAAGCACTTATTTTAACTGTTTACTTTTATTTCTAAGAAAACACTTGAACAGTACAGGGTGTACATAGAGCTGAAAAACACAATTGTTATATTATTTTGTTAACCTGTATTTTGTAATGAAGAAAAAACTTGAAGTATAGTATGTCAAACAGTCATGTTCTGTTGAGGTGCTGTAAGCATTTCTACTTAAAATTCGTAGATATATCTAAACTTAAACCAACCAAACAAACAATAGTTACTTTCCCTGGTAACTAATTACTTTTATAGGTGAGTAATTCAGTTACTAACTCAGTTACTTTTTGGGCGAAGTAACTAGTAACTATAATTAATTACTTTTTTGAAGTAACATTCCCAACACTGGTCACGGGTTACCGTATTTCTGCATGTACAGATTGACACTGTCCAATACAGAGCATGGCTCTCGAAGGAAAGAGTTTCCTCCATTCGCCATTGCCTGGAAAAATTTTAACTGGACCAACGGGTCCCTGTGAAAACGTGCCAACGCCTGTTAAGCATCTTGGCAGCAGCCATTCCTTGTGTGCCACGTGCATTATTGAAAATGCGGGCCATACAGGTATGGTTAAACCAACAAATACAACCTGCTCTGCCTAATCAAGCAGAAAAGGTTAAAATAGACACAGAGTGTCTAAAGGCCCTGGAACCTTGGAGAGATCTGTCCGTTTTTACGGAAGGGGTCTCACTGGGAAGGGTGTCGTCCTGTGTAGTCATCACGACGGACGCCTCAAAAACAGGATGGGGAGCGATCTGCAGAAACCAGAACGCCCGTGGCCTTTGGAACGAGCAGGAAGCCAAATTACATATTAACTTCCTGGAATTGCTGGCCGTATTCCTGTCATTGAAATACTTCTTCAGTAAAGGTCTGGTTGCTGGGCATCATATCCTGGTAAAATCAGATAACAGGACCACGGTGTCCTTCATCAACAGAGAGGGAGGGACGAGGTCCCGGGCCCTCCTCGATCTGACACGGAGGATGCTCACATGGTGTGCTCCAAGAATCCTGTCACTTAGGGCGACTCATGTCCCTGGTGATCTGAATTATGGAGCAGATGCCCTTTCAAGAGGGCCTCTTTTGGCGTCGGAATGGAGCCTGAACCCACGGATCGTGGAACAGGTATGGTCACGTTTCGGTAGAGCCTCTGTGGACCTGTTCGCTTGCAGAGCTAGCTCACACTGTGACCTCTACTTCTCCTTGAAGGAGATAGATGCTCCTTTGGGGATAGACGCTCTGGCACATGATTGGCCAGCAGGGGTGCTCTACTATGCCTTTCCACCCGTCCCTCTGATCGAGGCGACATTGGAACGGGTGAGACGGGGAGCCCTCTCCTTGATCCTCATAGCTCCCAGATGGCCACAGAAACCGTGGTTCCCGGAGTTGATCTCAATGTTGTCGGGGACACCATGGCAATTGCCTCCTCATAGGGACCTACTGACTCAGGCACGTGGACAGCTTCTACACCCACGTCCAGGGTTGTGGCAACTCTCAGCCTGGCCTTTGAAAGGTACTGGCTGAAAGCCTAAGGCTTTGGTTGCTTTGTCCCAACACAAGCAGTAATAACATTCACAAGGGTATCCCTTGATGTTTATGTTTTTTGCCTAGGAGATGTATAATGGAAGGGCTTCCCCTCTCCTTAACTGATCTCCGACATCAGGATGGGCTCCACTTGTCAGTCGTGCCATAAAAAAAGAAGAAAAAAACATTGCTCCTCCTGTCCCTCAGAAGGCTCCAAGGGTAAACAGGAATTGATGAGTACTCACACTACTGGAGCATGCTTAGGCTGTCTCTAATTGGTGTTGTATATATATACATGATGGCCATGTGAAACATCATGTGGATGTCTCTCACATTTGGCTTTTTTCCTCTTGGCATCTGCTCTCTGCATCCCTTGTAGAAAGCAGCTGGGAGATGCCCGTCTCTTAGGACGGATGTTTTCACATGCATTTTGCTGAGCATTTCAAGGGCGCGAATGAATTACGTTCCCATAGCATATGTTGCACCGAGAGACCATGACTGAAAGGGAACTGAAAGTTATGCACCATAACTCATGTTCCCTGAAGGAAGGGAACGAGGTGCAACATATCTGGCCCTTTTCAATGCTGAAAGCTCGGTGAAGTGCAATTTTGGAGAAAGATGGATGGGCGTCAGCCGCTTAAATACCCAGAGGGCGGGGCCTCTGGCGCAACGCTGACGCCCTGCCGTAAAGGCGTGAATGTATTCCTTCAGGTAATCGCGCGGGGCGCAATTCCCATAGCATATGTTGCACCTCGTTCCCTTCCTTCAGGGAACATGAGTTATGGTGCATAACTTTCAGTTTTCACTTGTTATTCTCAATTTGTATGCATCATTTATAATTGTCTATTGTTGTCTTTGTTGTTCACTGTTGTCATCACTCTTTGTTAAAATCAGGTCCCTTGTAAACGAGTCCTCAAGGCTCAAGTGATTAACCTGTATAAATAAAGGTAGAATATATGTTTTTCCATAAATGTCCCATGCTGGAGCAGTTAGTACACCACTGTTGCTACTACAGTATAGGCATGAAAGTCAAGAAACTTTGCTCTTTCATAACATGCCAAAGTAGTTAAAGAGAAAAAAATAATGCATTAAAGATGGAAAGTGGCATTTTGAAGCTGAACAAAACAATATATGTAGTGTGAAGGGGCTAGAAGGAATTCATATTAACAAAAAACAGTAAAACTCAGAATGACACTGTTCTTTACAGGATACACAGTTGGTCTTAGTGTATGGTTCAAAACTCAAACTCCCATCATAACTAAGTGGAGACTGGCATCCATTATCCATATGTTAAACTGGAACGTAGCCACAGAAAAGAATGTCTCGACTGTTTTGCTTCTTTGCTCTCCTGTAGAACCATTACTACTATTACTGTTAACATCTTAAAACAACAAAGCGTTGTTTTGTTTTTTTCTTACCTCCCACTTTTCGTTTCCATTTCAACATTCACTCTGACATGGTGCTTCTATTATTGTTGGCTTTGGTTCAATAGCACCCATACATGAAACTGCAGATCTGTCTGTAGCTATTCTCTGGAAACCGCAGAGCAAAGCAGCCTGAGAAATGCCAAGGTTTGACATTGGTGACCTGCTACTGTGAAGTCTGCACCGTTTATCACCTTCTTCAGGTTTCTAAAACCATGGCTTATAACCAGACATACAGAAGCTGCTTAAACTGTTCTTTTTCCCCTACTTTGTACGCATTTTAAATGCAGAATGTTCATAGGATGAATGATTGTAAATTGTTTGTAGACTAAAACATGCCAAAATTGTTAATGGACCAAGAAAGAAAAATAACAACAAGAAGAAAATTTCATGCTCCCATTTCGTTATCAGAAAAGTTTTTATTTGTGTGGAATTGACACTTCAGCCAGTATCCACTGTCCATGCTTGGCTGCCACTGTTCATGCCGCTGCTTTCCAGGTCTGATTGGTTCAGAAAGTCATTTTGTAATCTATCCCTGAGGCAGTTCTGTCTGAGTGGCTGGCTGAAGTGTTTTTAGCAGGAAAGGTGATGACTTTTCTGCAGGGAACAAAGCAAGAAGGGGGTCCAAAAGACAGCCAGCTGTTGTTATATTCCTGTGGTATTACGTGACCTGATGTCATTAGTCGTTTAGCTGTCAAAGCTGCTGTGGTCATGGGTCAGTCAGAACACTGAAAAGCCCCCTTCAGCTGCTTGATCTTAAATAACTCTGGAGATGTTTGGAATTCCACAGTCAACCAAACCGGTCCCAACGATCACTGACATTATTCAAGGTTAGTAGCATATATATATATAGACCCATTTAGTGTTTGTAAACAAGGACGGCTGCGCGCGCAACGTGGATACAGAAGACTCCACCCACCCAGGCATTTTTCCAAGCATAACAAAGTTGCGGAGTGAATCGAGCTAATTAATTTCCTCCACCAGCAACAAAATGTCAGGATGTTGCGTATATGGTTGTACAAATAGGTCTTCTAAGGAAGGACTGAAGTTCTACCGCATACCTCGAGGCAATCGACCATTTCAAAGCCACCGAAGGAAGCTGTGGCTTCAGGCCATCAAGCGGGTGGATTGGACCGACGACATCATCAAAAACGCACGAGTATGCGGTGCCCATTTTATATCAGGTAAGGTTACTCATCTAGTTTTATTTCACCATAAACCCTGGTTGTCATTAACCATTGTTTTTAAAAACTAGACGCAGTTTAGTGGTGTTAAATTCGGCCGGAAAGTTGGCTAGAAGCTAGTTGCTAATAAGCTAGGACTTTATCAAAAATGCACGAGTATGCGGTGCCCATTTTATATCAGGTAAGGTTACTCATCTAGTTTTATTTCACCATAAACCCTGGTTGTCATTAACCATTGTTTTTAAAAACTAGACGCAGTTTAGTGGTGTTAAATTCGGCCGGAAAGTTGGCTAGAAGCTAGTTGCTAATAAGCTAGGACTTTATCAAAAATGCACGAGTATGCGGTGCCCATTTTATATCAGGTAAGGTTACTCATCTAGTTTTCTTTCACCATAAACCCTGGTTGTCATTAAACATTGTTTTTAAAAACTACACGCAGTTTATTGGTGTTAAATTCGGTCGGAAAGTTGGCTAGAAGCTAGTTGCTAATAAGCTAGCTCTTAATAAACAAATGCCTATGTGCTTTATTTTCAGGGGAAATGTCGTTGGATTATCGAAGTCCTGACTTCGTACCGTCTGTGTTTGTGTACACTAAAAGCCAGGGAGCACGAGCGAAGATGGAAAGGTATGGATAATTAGCTTTGGCCTGTCTTTACTATTTTTTTTCTGTTCTGTTGTCATGGTCTTTAGCATACTTTGGTGTAGTGCAGGCTTTGAAATACAGCTCTGTATTAAAAGTAGATGTGTAAATGTTTATTTACTGTGTGTCACTACATCTTCACATATTTTTATTTTAGGTACCAGAGGAAAAAGACGAGAGATGCTGGTGTGCACAAGTCATCACATCAACCCAGCCCTGGCAGTGTCACTTCAGATCAACAACAAGAATCCAACATGGAACATGACCCTGGTACAAATATATTAGGTCCTATCTAACAAACTTTTTAATAAATTGATTGTTTGATTAATTAATTATAGATAGATTTAATATTTCTGAAATACTAGGGCGTCAACCAACATTCTGCTCATATTTTATTCAAACCAGAATGGTTTGCTTGCAGTTTTGACCCCAATGTGTACAGCTAAATATTGTTCACATTTAATCAGCTAAAAAAGAACACACTTCACAGCACAGGCACATTCTGTGTCAGAGCATAAAGTGTTGCTTCCTGCTTTTTGGTGCATTTGCTTACCGTTTCTTTTCATAACTTTCAGCACAAGAAGATGTAGTCCCGAGGACTGAATATGATGATCTGAACCTGAGGCACTGTCAACTTCAGAATGAATATGCCCACCTGCGTCAGGAGTTTGACACGCTACAGGCTGAACATCAAAAGTTAAAACATAAACTGGAAGGATCTCCGTTTTCTTATTCAACTGTTAAGTGCAATAAATTGTCACCTGTCTAACAATAAACAAACAATTTAATTAAATTATAACCTGTGTATTTCTTCAAAATTGTAAATACAGGTATAATGTGGTTCAAAATTAATCCAAATAATTGAATATGACATCAAAAACAGGCTAGAAGCCTACAAAAAAATTAAGATGTTTAATATAAGATTTATTTAAAACAACAAACATCAGATTATTGGATGACTGCAAAGATCAAGGTAAATAACAGACCACCTATAACATCTACGGTGGTACACAACATAAAGTATAAAAAAATCGGACATTTCGAAGTTCTTTATGCACAAAATCTTTTACACTGATAGGGCGTGTGTTTAGTTTTCAGCAGGACAAATGTTTCCTCACATTTCACCTTTAGTTCATTGGGTGTGAGGTCTCTGGATGATGTGCTAAATAAAACTCAGGTAAATCTAGATGCTCCTCATAGTTGTGGTCAGATGAAGCGGTGTACGTGTCACTATTGTCCAAGCTTGTCATCACTGCACAAACTGGGTCCACAGCCCGCAGTTCTTGGATGTCGTCATCTGTCAGCACTGTTAAAAGAACAAACAAATGTAGTTAGGGTGGTATATTACATCCACATCTTCAAAGGTGAGATGAAAATGTAAACGCAGGGCTCCAGACTGCACTTAGCTGGGTTCTATTTTACCTGTGAAGTTCAGACTGTTAAAAATGATTATAGCCACTTCTCTTTTAATAATGATGAAAAATTAAATGTTTTAGTGGCTCAAACAATTTGTAATTAGGAGTAGAGGCCAATGTATGTTATATTATGTTCTGAATGTTTCCTGACCAAGTTCAGACTTTGATTGTAAATAAATAAACATTTCTGATTTTCATTAGATTTTGTAATTCAAGCCACTGTGACCTCTGGATGAATATTTTGGAATATGTAATGACTAAGTTATCTGAGCAATGATAATAAAACATTTTACACTGAAAATTATGTAAAATCTAAAATTTCAGTGGCCTAAAACAGAAGCAAATTATGCATATCAGGAACCAAAATTAACTTACCCTGCCATACAGGTGCAGCTTGCTGTGAGAATGTAGTTCTCCACTTTGTTGACAATTACCCAAGCCTCATACATTGTAGTCTTTGCACCTTGTCTCTGACTGGGGAGGACTTTGGACTTTAAAACACAGAAATCTGCGTCCATATCTTTATAACGCACTTCCTGTACATGTCCACAAACAACGTAGTCATACGCATCGAGTGATTTGTATGCTCGTAGCTTTTCTAACTTCACTTACTAACGTCATACTCCCATTCAGTAACTGTACACGGATCAGGAAGCTGATGGCCATTGCTCAAAGTTAACTTATTAAAGTAAGCTTTGCGATCATTTTACCGATAACACGCTAGCGTAGCTTGATAATACACTACGAGCCGTCATACTGCTGTAGCCACGCTGCGCGCGCAGCTGCTTGATGACGTAGGCTGTAAATGGGTCTATATATACAGGAAACCCTCGAGGTACGACACCTGCGACCTACGGCAACTCAGACTTACGATTTTATCATATTTAATAAAAATATGATTAAAAAAAAAAAAAATTATTTTTTTTTTTTTGTGTGTTTAAAAGTTATTAATTTCATGTGTATAGCACTTTGTTGCAGCTGTGGTTGTTTTAAATGGCTTTATAAATAAAGTATAATTATTAATTTTACGTTTTGATTAGAAATTTATCGTATTTACGCAACTTCCGGTCGTTTCCGCTCGCCACTTCCGGTCGCCATTTTACAACTGTACTGCAATGGAGCTCCAGAGGCTACTGTCAGCTGGCTCCGTGTGCCCGATCAGGGTTGCCTCATACGGATAAATTAGCTGGAAACACTCGGTCAACTCTGTGGACGTCTCAGGTCCGGAGGAGCAGCCGCGGATCGCCCCGCGATCGGCGGCCACAACGCCGCCCGACATGCTAACGACAGCAGCTAACAAAGCAGCTAACACAGGCGAAGACACCGAGCCGACATGCCGCGGAGGGGCCATCTGCGGCCGGGAGCTCGCCGCAAATGTCCGCCTGGCAGTCGGGGGACACCGAGCTAATGCGGAGATACAAAGCCGATGCCTGAGCAGCCGCGGATCGCCCCGCGATGGCTCCAACAACGCCGCCCGAGATGCTAACGACAGCAGCTAACAGAGCAGCAAACACAGGCGAAGATACCGAGCCGACATGCCGCGGAGGGGCCATCTACGGCCGGGAGCTCGCCGCAAATGTCCGCCTGGCAGTCGGGGGACACCGAGCTAACGCGGAGATACAAAGCCGACAGCCTTTTTGAATGAACTGACATGCTAACCAGTGCTGCTAATAGCGGGGCCTAACCGTAGCTAACGCCGAGCTTGTTTTGGATGGAGGACATCGCGGAGAAACGGCTTTCAGTAAGTTTTTTTTTTTTTCTGGCTCCAAATGTATGAAGTTAAGAAGCTAACAGTCATTCTTTTAAACAGTTTTGACCACGTGTGTGCGTGTGGAGCGTAAGGAAGCTGGGGGAGCTCGCACCCGAGCTAAATACTAAAAGACGAAGGCAGGCTTTGACCAGCTCAAAGTAAGACATTATATTTTTTATTTATTGTACAGTACTGTATTCATTTACTGTACAGTTCTGTGCATGTTCATGGCCTAGTATGTCTGCTTGTTCAGTCTCATGCCATTAAATATGTGTGCGGCGCTCCGTTAGCGGTATATCCGCGACCTATGTCAGAAACGCGGACCTACGACAGGCAGGTGTTTTTGGTCCGCGAGGTACGACAAAATCGACCTAAGTCACACACGTAGGTCCCTATCCCTGACGTAACTCGAGGGGTTGCTGTATATATATATATATATATATATATATGATAAACTAGCCAGAGATTACAAATAAATTATTGTGCATTTTAGAAGAAAAGTACTGCTTTTGATTAAACTCTTATTGGCTAATTTCTGATTTGCTTATTCAGGGGACAAATTATACCATGGGACAAATTGAAATTGTGTACTTTTCAGGGTGAAAGTATATAAGCAACATGCTTTTCTTTTGAAAAGGATTTATTGTTTATGCTTATCAAGTTAACGGTCCAAACCTTTTGGAGTGTTTTACTACTTCTGATAACTTTTCACATTAGAAATAATGGACAATTCTGTCCATTGTGTCCAAAGTGACAAGTATGGGAACAAATGGAATAAAGGAAAAAAAAAAAAAAAGCTATGTTGTACAAATGCTACAAGTTGTTAGTTGTGGCATTAATTTAAGCTCCCAGAATACAAATGACCATAGGAAGTCACAGAAAGAAGAAAAGGTAAATGTTTTTTCTTTTCTCTGCTGGTTATAACTTTCAGTAGCCTGGTTAAAACCAGACCCTTGTCCTTCACTTCGCTTTGTCCTAGTACGAAGCGAAGTGAAGGACAAGGGTCTGGTTTTAACCAGGCTAAACTTTCAGTAACTCTAAAAAAAGTGGTGCTTCTGGCTGGAAAGTGAGAAATCTGCCAATGAGCTTGTTTCTCGTTTCATGTGCCTTGTTTGAAACCTTAAGCAGTGAGGCATCCAGATCATTGACCCTTTTAATTTTTGATCCTATATAGAAGCGTATAAGTACTTTCTGGAAAACTGGAAAACTGGAAAACTGACTGAAAGTTTTATTGCCTGTCTTAGTATGAAGATGAATGCTAAATTATTATTATTATTTTGAACATGGGAGCATGGTGCTTCCCAATGGTCCAGGTCTGGTATCGCCTTTTACAGGCATCTTGCATTTTTATACGCTCGTCAAAGGCTGGAATGTACAGTAATATGGATGGATGGATGGATGGATGGATGGATATTATGGTATATTCCCTATCTATTTGTTCGTCCATACTACTTTTACATTCAATCTATTTACACAGGTTAATCTCATTGAGCCTCGAGGACTCGTTCACAAGACAGACTTGTTTCAAACAAAGAAAAAAGATGAGGTACAAATAACAATAGACAATGACCAAAAAGCATATAAAAGGAAATGTAAATAGAAGAAATTAAATAAAAACAAAAACAGATATATTTTAAAGTGAGGTGAAATATTACAAACAGGAATATCTGCGTTGGTTTTTTCCATGAACTTAACAGTTGTTAAAAATTCCTTAGAGAGGTCAAAGTTGACAACTTCAGGTCTTTTTGCGAGCTGTTCCAGGTTACAGAAGGGGAGTAGGAGAAGGCTTTTTTGCCAAGTTCGGCCTGCACTGAGGTGACACTGCAAGTAAGGATTTCTTGAGAGCGCACGCTGTAGCTGCACTCACGCAGTGAAATGCAGGAGGAGATGCATGAAGGAAACAAGACCAAGAAGTGATTTAAAGATTAATAAAAACTGAAAAAAATAACTGATGAAAATAATTATTCAAGGTCATTTGTCTCTTGCTTGTCTGAACCATAATTTCTAAACCACTCAAGATAATTTAACACATGTGCATCATCACTAGATGGAGTGTTGTGTACACTTTTTATCACACGAGCTACATGGTCAAGAAAACCAATCAAGGTGAAATGTTACACAAGGTCAATGCTCTTCCAGGCCATTGCTATAGAATATTGTTTTGCTGTATAATGGTTTGTCGATGGGTATATAATTTGCCGTATTCAGTACTCTTGTTGCATATTCTGATGCACACCACATTTTGTAAATACATGTAGATGTATTTTTGCAGACTGATGTGCTGAAGTGTTGCACTTTGATGCTTGTTATTACAGCACGGTGTGACCTTGTTCCTTTTTCCGTGACTTTTGTTGCACTGTGCATGTTGTTTCTGCAAAAAAAGAGCTGCAGAGGGGTTATGTAAATGCACATGATTTATGAGCTTAACATGGTTTTGAATCATATTACAAATGTACCTGGAGTGGTGTATTATTCACACATGTAAGATCACATCTGTAGCACGCCATTCTATTCATTCTATCTTCAGAGGGTTGTTGCAATAAAGATATTTTCTCTTTTCTCCAGACACCTATTTTAGAAAAGCTCTGAATATTACATGAAATCCTCAAACTCATCAATTAAATCTCTTTAGATAAAGCAACAGTCTATTGACAATATCTGATTTATGGGGAAAAAAAATATTTTTGTCTATGATTGATTATTATGAGTGTGCTGCTTAGTGGGGGAAACAGTTTGTCTGTGACTTCTCAGACTGATCTAGCCCTTCGGATGGAGGGTGAAACATCTCTCAACAAAAAATGTAACTGTCCAGGTGACCTGACTGAACATTGATGGACTTTTAGCTGGATTATTGAGCATGTACCTTGATGTCTTTTTGATTATAGCTGTAATCTCTCTTGCCCATATCCATTGAGAAATGGACTAAAAGCACAAATAGTTCATAAACTAAATAAGACAAATAAAAAAAGGAAAACAAAAGGAAAAAAGAAAAACTGATATTCTAAAGATGTTTTAGATGTTTTATCTATATCTAAGTTCATTTTAATATGAGACATCTGATGATTATTGGTATTATTCGAAACAGGGCTATTCAAAGTACAGCCTTACTTTTTGGACTTTTAAGACTTTTAGTACCTTGTGTTTATTTATAATTAGAGTAAATGTCTGGTGGGTGAGAAAGTTAAGTGCTCTCTGCAGAAATGTGTTTAGCTCTGTGGGTGATGCTCCTGTTTGAGGGTTTCTGTTTAAATGAGATGTGAATCCATGGTACCCCTCACTATCAGTCACTCATAGTGATGAACACATCTTAAACGTCTATTTTATTATTAGTGGGTGTCCATTGTGGGTCTGATGTCAGAGGAGACATGTCCATGGAGTATTGTTCCAATTCTTCTTCTTCAATGTATTGTCAGATGAAGATACCTTCAACAGTTCATTTATGGAATATTGAAGTAATTTGTGTTGTTTAAACAAGCAGGAACTAGAAAGGGATTTTTGTAATCATTTAGCTCTGTTTTCTTAGCCTGTATTATCAGGTGCTATAACAAAAAGTTTTGCAGCCTTTCTCTGATCACAGCAGGCTGGAATGGTTTCAGCACTGTCAAGTGGTTTTCACCAATTTTCTTTGGCTGATGACTTCTGACAGGTGGAAGACTCCGGAGTTCCTCAACTATTTCGATTGCAATAGCTGTTTGGTTTCCGAACCGGTTTTTCACTGTCAAGTGGTTTTCAGTTTTTAATCTGCAGTTTCCCCCCACTTGAAAGGGTAGCTTGCTTCGGAAGATTTTGGACTGGACTTCACTCAATGACCAAGAATCAATCCTTTCTGGTCCCTTTCTGGTTCTGGTCTATCCCTGGGTAGAAGATCCAGTCACATTACCTAATAACAGGAGTGCAGTCGAAGCCACATTCTTGAGGACTGAGAAGCAGCTGACTAGGCAGCCAGAGTGGAAAGCTGCATATACTGCTCAAGTTCATGAAATGGTTGAGCGCCGAGCTGAAATAAAGTTGTCTAAAGACATCTTGGATGTATGGACTGGTCCAGTATGGTATATCAGTCACCTCATCGCACCCAACCCACACTCTGTCACAACTCCAGTAAGGTTGGTCTGGAACAGCAGTCAAAAGTGCAAAGGGGTGAGTTTAAATGATCTCCTGTTTAAAGGCCCAGATGTCCTCAACCCAATCCGTGCTGTGCTCTTCAAATTCCGAACGGGAACTTTTGCTGCTCTGGGGGACATACGGAGGATGTACAATTCAGTGTGGCTTGAGGACCGAGAGGTGCATCTGCATAGGTTCCTGTGGCGTGACTCTGAGGAGGAGGAGCTGGGTGAATTTGCAATAACAAGAGTCAACATTGGAGATAAGCCAGCAGGTTGTATTGCTCAACTTGCCCTGAGAGAGACAGCTAATCTCCCCCAGTTCAGCCATTTTGTGGAGGAGCGTCAAGTAATAGAAGAACATAGCTATGTTGATGACTTCTTGACCTTTCATAACAACTTGAACCAGCTTAAACTCATTACAAAAAATGTGGAAGAGATTCTGCGAGCAGGTGGGTTTGAATTAAAGCCTTGGATCTTCTCTGGTCAAAGTGGAAAACAGTCTGCTGGAAAGCAGGACCAAGAGACTACTCCCAAGTCTATAATCCTACCAAATCAGCTCAAAATGGAAGACAACAAAGCTCTTGGCCTTGGCTACACCCTGGAAGATGACAAAGTCCATGTCATGGTTGGGATAAACTTCTCAAAGAGAAAGAGAAAAAAAGACTTGGAAGAAAATTCAGAGTGGCAGCGAGGCCCACATTTCCTTAGTCTACCAACTGATGAGTGGCCAATTAAATCTGCTAAGGATGTTTCATCAATGGCAAGAGAGTCTGTTGGAAAGATGCAGAAGAAATCATTTGTTGCTGCACTCACAAGAGCTCAGGTAAAGAAAGAACCACCAGACCGGGAGCTTCGAAGGCCACCTGCAGGTGCTGCAATCCAGAACCTGCTGAATGTGCGACATTTCAGCAGTTTGACTCGGCTGACCCAAACGATTGCCCAGGTCTGGCGGGCTGCAAAATGTTTTGTTGGTCAGAAGAGGACCGTGAGAACCCCAAAGTGGGAGGCAGTTTGGGAGAGTCATCAGTGTCAACCCAGACTCCAAAGGCATCGTGCGGGATGTGAAAGTTGGAGTCGTGACAAACTCCTGTGCCCCAGAGGTGAGGCCTGCAGCCAAGCATCCTGCAGCCAAGCATCCTGCAGCCAAGCATCCTGCAGCCAAGCATCCTGCATCCAAACAACCTGCATCCAGCAGTCAGAGAGACACTCAATCCACAATCCTTCACAGACGTCCGACGGTTGGTGGTCCTGCTAGCTGTAGAAGAGCAGGCAGGGAGTTTGTGACTGTGAGCAAGTGTATACGATCTTTCCAGTGGTTTACGTGGGAAGATCGAGTGGGAGGTGTTGAGCTGAGCTCCAGACTCAGGCTCCAGGCCCCGCCCATCTCTCACAGGTTGTGGGTTTGAGGTGTCTCCCAGCCAGGGGGCAGCAGACTGTTTTGCTACAGGTGCAGATGATTTGATGATTTGTTTGAAGGTGTTCACTCACAGGGCAGCAGAAGGCAAACAATGTGGGAGAGAAGTGCTGGGAGAAGTTTTACTTAAGAAAATATTGCAGAACTAAGGCTTGTTTCAAGAAAAAGGAAAAAAAGGAGAAAGAAGGAGCCGGTGAGCTTTAAACTATATTGTATTTGGAGCTGTGGACTAACATGTCAAAATGTTTATATTCAGGTTAAAAATGTAATTTGTTAAACTTGTGACAAAGTTCAAATTGCAAATGATATGTTAAAGGGCAGTTAAAGTGTGTATTATTATGAAAGGTGGAAGCTAAAGGTAGTTTGTTAAATGTGATTTTGTACATTTAAGGGAGCTTAGAGCTGCCAAAGTGTATCACTGGGGAACTAAACTAAAGTTTATCACTGAAAAACATTTAAAATATGTTCAATTGTATTTGGGTGTCACATATGTGGATGTGTTATACTTAATTTCAAGGGTAAATTTTAGTTTGAAAAGGATTTAATTTTAGGAATATGTTAATTGATGTAGGCTTATTGAGTTACATTTTCTTGAACTATTTTCTTGTTGTTTGTACATAGGTTTTTCACCTGTTTTGACCTGTTTTGACCTCAACAACTTTCAAAATAAAAGAAAAGAAAGGATTGATTCTTGGTCATTGAGTGAAGTCCAGTCCAAAATCTTCCGAAGCAAGCTACCCTTTCAAGTGGGGGGAAACTGCAGATTAAAAACTGAAAACCACTTGACAAGCACTGTTCTCCCTCCCTCTTCTTTTTCCTCTGTGTATTTGTAATGTGCTCCACTGTCTCTTCCAGAACACAGAGATGGACGTGGTATTACTTGATACAACTGTTTCTCACCTTTTTTTATTGCACACATCATATCTCCCCTGAGCTTATTTGAGCTTATCACCAGGTTGTTGTTTCCCCAGGTGGGCAGCACTTCATCTGCCTTCAAACTTCAGTCTAGAAACAAGTTTTACTCTTGTTTTTCACTCATCCTCTGTCTCGCTGCTTCAGCAAGATTGCCTTCACATTCGTTTCTTGCATACCTGCCAGTACTCGTTCTTCTCACTAATATAGCCTGCATTTTTGTTTCACGTTGGACATTTAAAACTTTCATTTTTAAACTAATATGTTGTGATGTAAACTCTATTATTATTGTTCTGATCATCAGAAAATGATCAGATCAGAAAACCGTGCATGCTATTTAATAAAAAGATTTCATACAATGCAATACATCTGTGCCATGATGCTGAAAGAATGTAATGCTTGTGATGTAAATATTAACACAGAAAATTCCCTGTAGACAATTTTTAACTAGGTTAAATGTGAGTTTCTAAATGGAACCATATTTTTTTTAATAAAACTACTCAAATAATATGTTGCTACATTGAAAAATAAGTTAAAGCAGCCATAAAAAGTCTGCAGATTTTGTGTTGAGTTTGAATAGCTTACCTAATGAGCAGTCTTCCCCATGAAAGCCTTCATCACAGATGCACTGGCCATTCACACAATGCCCATTGTCAGCGCAGTCGTTAGGGCACTTTGGGGTGTTGCAGCTTTCACCCGTGAAGTGAGGGAAGCATATACATTTTCCATCCACACACTGCCCCTTATCATTGCAATTGTTGGCACACGCCAGCTGGCTGCAGTCTTCTCCTGTGTAGCCATAAAAACACACACATTTCCCTTCCACACACAGACCGTTGTCATTGCACTCATCAGGGCAGGAGGACACAGAGCAATCTGGGCCGTCCCATCCCAGGTTACAGAGGCAGCTGCAGGTCTCGTGCTGGTAAGTACCGTGACCGCTGCAGCTTGTATCCACACCTTGATAAAAAGAGGAGTAAAATGAATTACAGTGTGTAGCAGTTTGCAGACATATTGACTCAGTTCTTGTTGATCCTATGCATGTCATAAATATATGTCCTTGCTCACATTTAATGCTTTTCTAAGAATGCAAAATATGTGTTGCTTGTTTCTCCCTCCTCCAACCCCAACTAGTGGTTTCTTCTACCTCCAGTCTAAACACTGATATCTTATCCTTGTATCTTAACCGTTGGCTGTGCAGCCTACCTGCAGGACCTCTTCCACAGCATCCCTGAGTGCACTGGGTCTTCAGATAGGTGACCTCTTCTTCCAGTCCATTAACTCTGTACAGAAGATTCTTGAAGCTTTCCGAGTCCTCACAATCACACTTAGGTGTCTGCAGCCTAATATTATGTTTGAAGATAATGTCATTTGCTCCGTTTATAGTGGTGTCTTTCTGAAGACCTACAAATATTACACTGCACTAAAAGGCCTAATATCCGGGGAGATACAACAGTATTCAAGTCTATGTATCTGCCACATATCCAGTATGTTTCCGGTGATATACGGGAAGATCTCATCTTTAACAGATCCTAGTACAGGATATCCCATGTATACCCATCCGTGATAGATCCTAGCACTGGATATTTTCTGGATACTCATACATGATCAATCCAAGTATAGGATATTTTCTGGATACACATCTGCTATAGATCCTAGTATAGAATATTTTATGTATACCCATACTTGAGATATCCTAGTATTGGATATTTTCTGGATACCTATATGAGAAAGATCCTACTATTGGATATTTTCTGGATACCTATATGAGAAAGATCCTACTATTGGATATTTTTTGGATACCTATATGTGAAAGATCCTACTATTGGATATTTTCCATATACGTATCTGTGATAGATCCTAGTATTGTATATTTTTGGATACCCAAACATAATAAATCCTAGCATTGGATATTTTCCAGATACAAATCTGTGATAGATCCTAGTATTGGATATTTTGTGGATACTCATACATAATAAATCCTAGTATTGGATATTTTCGGGATACACATCTGTGATAGATCCTAGTATTTGATATTTTCTGGATACCCATACATAATAAATCCTATTATTGTATATTTTCCGGATACACATCTGGCAGATCCTCATATTGCATATTTTCTGGATATCCATACATAATAAATCCTAGCATTGGATATTTTCCGGATACACATCTGTGATAGATCCTAATGTTGGATATTTTCCGGATACCCATCTGACAGATCCTCATATAGGATATTTTCTGGATACCCATACATAATAAATCCTAGCATATGGATATTTTCCGGATATACATCTGACAGATCCTAGTATTGGATATTGTCTGGATACCCATACTTAAAAAATCCTAGCATTTGGATACTTTCCGGATACACATCTGACAGATCCTCATATTAGATATTTTCTGGATACCCATACATAATAAATCCTAGCATTTGGATATTTTCCAGATACACATCTGACAGATCCTAGTATTAGATATTGTCTGGATACCCATACATAAAAAATCCTAGCATTTGGATACATTCCGGATACACATCTGTGATAGATCCTAATGTTCGATATTTTCTGGATACCCTTACATAGTAAATCATCGTATTTGACATTTTCCGGATACACATCTGACAGATCCTCATATAGGATATTTTTTGGATACCCATACATAAAAAATCCTAGCATTTGGATAATTTCCGGATACACATCTGTGATAGATCCTAATATTGGATATTTTCTGGATATCCATACATATTAAATCCAAGTATTGGATATTTTCCAGATACACATCTGACAGATCCTAGTATTGGATATTGTCTGGATATCCATACATGAAAAATCCTAGTATAGGATATTTTATATATATATATATATATATATATATATATATATATATATATATATTATAACTGTATATATATATATATA